>APFE030722104.1:361235-386861 GCA_000404065.3 Pinus taeda | reverse complement strand
GAAAATTTTGTCATTTGTGAATTTTTTGTGCCAATTACAGGTTTTTCCCTTGTCGCGTCTGCATCACGAGCGCGGATGTTTTGAAGGACTGCTCGGAATTTTGAAAACTTGGCATTTTTGGAAAGGGCATGCAAAGAGAAAAATTACCAATACTTGGGAGAAGCTTGATTTTCAGATTTGAGCCTCCAAAAGCTCAAAATACATCAAAAAAATGACTTTCTGCCCACTTTTTGAGTTGCAGGAAGTGACCTTGGGAGAAATGGTTTTTGAGGGGGCAAAACAACTCCAAATTCAGAAATTCCACTTGGGATGGAAAGTAGACAGACCACGCTTTCCAATGAGGCATCTTGCACCTGATTTGGACCAGTGGAACGCACTCAAAAGTTGCTGCAAAGGTGCGCGGACGTGAGAGCCAGGGGGCGCGGATGTGAGAGCTAACTTTGCCAGAATTGACTTTTTTGGTCAAAAAACACTGTTTTGACTATGGTTGATTATTTTTACTTGTAGATGATGGATAAATGTAATATTTTCATGGCACTTTGATAGATTTTACCTCTTTTTACTCTTCTAGAAGCTTCCTTGATGTAAAAAGTGAATAATTAATGCATGGATTAGTTAGCTAAGTAATAGAGGCAAGTTGTTGAGCTGCCTATTATCTAGTGCTTAGTTTGGAATTAGTTCAAACTGCTTCTAGAAGGATGAGCTCGACCCCTAGAGGCAAGGGAAGAGGTTAGCTTGCCTATATTATGTGTTTTCTTAGTCATTTTGAGAGGTTGGAAGGTTGGACTCTTGTGGGAGAAAGTTTCATTGTATATTGTACATCTATCTTTGCAATTTTAAGAGGAAGAAGGCCAGGGTTTTGCAGACATCCTTGTGGATTCTTGTGGATTTTAGTGTTGATGGTGTGTTCTCTACATGTTATTGTAAGTTTTTTTATGTATTCTACATCTCTTTTTTGCTTCTATTTGGACAGATGAAGTGGTAAAGTTTGAATACATGCTTTGACATGCTCAGCTTTTTAGTTTGTTCAAAATTTATGTTTTCTGCTATCTAGAGAGGATTCAAATGGTTGTTTGCCATCTTTAGCTCCTTCCCTATCATCTCTGATCATCCATCTCAGATTAAAGCATCAGCACTTACTCCTACCTTGCCCCAAAGATCCCCCTGCAAAAACTGTGCTCAATCCCCCCATCCTGAATTGCACTCCCTCCAATTGCCACCAAAAAACCAAAAATCTTTAAATCAACCCCCCTTATCAATTTACTAGCCTAAAATCTTTATTCCTAATTGGTCAGCTCATCATATTGAAAGATCTACCGAATCTGACCCGAGAGAGCCTTCTCATACCTCGTAGGGCTAGCTACGAGGTGAAATGGTTTGATGTAGCCTTGAGAGTTTGTCTATCTCAGCCTAGGTGAATTCCAAGCGCTAACAGGTAGCATTGGATGTGCTCTAACTCCAAATTTTGTGGAGAGGCTAGAATACATGAGATCTCCAAGACCCAGAAATCGTTTGGTGAAATTCCACCTGGTTTGTGTTTTTATTAAAATAATTAATATTTTTAATGGGGTTTCTATGTCTAAACTTAGGAAAATAAAAATATTAATGGGTATTAATAAAATATGGGTGAGAAGCTTCTAAGTGACGAAGATCAAGACTAATTTAATCTATCCATTGATTAGGGACTTAATCTCGGTCGTTGATTCATCAACAAGAAAAGTATAAGAGGCGGCTTGAGGGTCAATTGGAGATACACCAAGTTGATCAGTCAGTTCGATTTTTCTGTAGCGTGATTTGTTGAGGAAATCAAACAAGTGATCTGAGTTGCAGTGAGAGGGACAGAAGCAGAGATTTGGATCAGAGAGGGAGTTATGAGCCAAAGAGTATGTATCAGAGAGGTAGCTTGAGAATCAGGAAGGCAACGCAGAGGCTTAAGCAGCCCAGGAGGAGCTCACGCAGAGCTGACGCATGCCAAGAGGGTCTCTTGCAATGGCAGTGCAGAGTATTAGTCAGAAGTTCGATATTTTGCTGGAGAAGTAGGTTCTGAGCCGAGAGGGTTGAACAACAGTCTTCCTCTAGAAAATCGATCTAGCAGAACGGGTGATGCAGTATTCTAGAGGCAAGACGTTGGCCCACGCAAGGATTGCGTAGGGACTTCATAGTGTTTGTCGGGAGGAGCTACATCGCTCATTGGATCAGCTGTGACTTGAGGAACGAAGTAAACCCTCGTATGTATTTCTTGCTGTCATGATTTCTTTGTAAGGTTAGCCTATGTGAGAGGAAACCTATTGTATTCAAATTCTGCTTGCTTACTTAATAATACAAACCCTCTATTTGTTGCACCAGTTTTCCCACATTGGGTTTTTTAGGAACATGTTGTCCAAAAATAACGGTGTCCCTTGTGTGTTTGTCTCATCTATTTTTTCATTTTATGATCTGTATGTCAGTGTAGTCTGCAGTAGTGTTTTTCAGCACTGCTTATAAATTAAATAACTTGTTGAATGAAATAAAAAGTAGGAGATGCTAAACCAGTGACTGCAATAGGATTTCTATTTGTAAAGATTCATAAATTTTCACAGTTTCATGCAAAGTATAACAAATAAATATCCTAGGGCATATGAATGTTTATAATTACCTTAATAAGTCATCAATTACAGCATCAAAGAAGTGTAAAATTTCCTAGGGGCCTTGTTGCTACCTCTAGGGCATGCGAAGTTGTTGGGGAACTCCTTGATTCGGTATAAGCATCTCCAAGCATTGCTACTCCAATTCTCCCAATAATTTAGGCATTGGTCTAGTACTAGGTGATCACAAAACGAAAGTCATTCTCACCTCCTTTCTAGTCTTTCTATGCCTTAATCAAGAAGGACATCTAGGGAATCACACGAATTCTATTGTAGCCATCAAAAATCAATGAAAATTGGTCTAGAGTTGTGCTAGTGAGTCCTCTATAGTTCTTCCAAATTTGAAGCTATTCCGATTGTGAAAATCATTTCCCTAGTTTGTCTGTGGTTAGTGGCTTCATTAAGGATCAATACATTACACGCTGAAGTTGAATCTTACCTCTTTTATCCTTTTCTCCTCCATCACTTGGTCAAGTCCATATATTTGATGTCTTACCCCACATCCTTGACCCCGTTTCGGTCTGCTCTGGCTTCTTTGTGGTCCCGCAACCTTGACACTCCAATTTCACAAGGATTTCCTATAAACCATATTCTTCTAAGATTCTTTGGCTTAGGGAATTTCATATCATTACATACACCTCAAACCTAGGTCTTTGTTTCCTTCTAGGCCTTTCATTATAGACTCCCTATTTTGCAAAGAAAACAATCCCTATCATTAGAGACTCTCCCTTGAACAGGCTTAGAGATCACTACCCTTACACTATTGACACATTTATTCTAGTGAGTTCCCTAACACAGGGGCTCCACCTATCAGTGAAAGTCCGTAAAGAGCAGGGAGCTTTAGGTGAGGTGATAGTGGGCTATTGCTCCATTGTTGCCACTTGACCTAATATTTTCTCGATAGGAACCCCTCCTAGGACCTGCTAGTTAGAGCAGTAACATGTTTGGCACTGTTGTTGGGGACACAGGACATGTGTCTTGTTCCCTTACGACATTATTGACATATCATTCTGGAAACTCCATTGAAAGAACGAAGCCCTAGTTCTTCATTGAGCTTCAAGGTTAATGCTTGTAGGGTGAAGCGAGCATCTATCAAGGATATTAAATTCACCCTTATGGCTCTATTTTAATCCTAATATGCAAAATCATGAAAATGGCTCATTGCTAAGCAGTGAATACCCTTGGTTCTCCATTCGCAAAACTCTATGATTAGGAATCTCAAGAACTACAAAGGATTGTGGACCAATGTGTTGAGTTTTATGAAGATATGGTGGAGAACATGGATAAAGAATTCACACCCAAATATTATAACATACAGTGCAAAGAGCTTTACATAGCTACATGTGCCTACAAGAAAGATCCAAATCGTCTCCTTGAGTTTGCTTGTCACACCCGTTCTTTCAATATCCCGACTGACCTTATCAATGAAAATTTTTATAATCAATCACAAATCCCAATAGAGTGTAATCAATTGGATGATCAGGATCACTCTAAATAAAATTTGAATATAGGGGATCTTCACGAGAATGAGGAATATATGGAAGGATGGAATGACCTAAAGGATCATGATGACGATGATCCTATAAAGGACCTTTAGGATGCAAGTTTGGAGATTGGGAATGAGCATGGCATAAATGAAGGCCCCATAGAATTCCATAAGGATGAGCATGATGAGGTAGGGTATCTCATTCAAGAAAGGGGATTAGAGGATGTGGATATTGTAGATCCATATGAATTTGACATTTCTAATTTCCTATGCATCAATGGGGGTAAATGGGAAGTTGGAAGCCATCGTTTTAAAAATAAACCTATTTATGATATTGACAACGAAGTTGAAATTGATTCTCCCTTTCTTCGGGACTCTACTTACAATTATATTCCTATTCACACCCCTGAGAGGGAGGATCGTTATTTTCCCATCCATGAAGAGGGTCTATTAGGAAAGACTCGTTCTTTTTATGATATCGATGATGACACTAACATGGGCCTTTATTTCCTTTGCCTCCTCTAGGATCCTGATAGCTTAGTTACATTGTCCATGAGCCCTTACCTCGCGCTTCCTCATACCATCAACAATATTGATGAACCCTTTCCTTGTCCTGAGTATGATTTTGAGAAAGAGCCATTCATAAGATGTATCCCTTCTCCCTAGTCATACCATCAAGACTGTGACCACATAAGTATTGCTCCTTTTCAATGTAACCATTGTATCAAGAAATCCATTTGTCGTGTCTCCCTTTGTCCTGGGTCCCCTTTCCCTTCCCACCATGACCTTGAAGTGACCATGGAGCAAGAAGCTATTAACAATGATCCTAATAGGGATTTCTTGAGCTTGGTCTTTCATTCTTCCATTTTGTGTTTGCAAGAAAGGCTATAGACCTCTAAAATATTATCTTCCCTCATCCAGGACTCCTTTTTGTCTCATGTGGATATCATATTTTCCCACCTCATCATCCTCCATGTGAATGTATCTACATTGGCTTTGGGATCTACCGCATGAGTAATCGTATAGGTGGACATATTTATATTGATCTCATGATATGTTACTTGCATTGGCTCTATGATTACACTTAGTATTTTCCTAAAATGATATACATGTAAGGGTAGCATGCATTGCATGCTGATTTTTCTCATTAGAACTAACATCATATGATATTATCATGCCAAATTAGTTGCATATAGATCTAACTGTATTTACAGTAGAATTTTATTTCTTGTTGATTTTATGGCCTAATATTAAGCATGGGTGATCATAAGACACCACAAAAACATGTTGTCCCATGTGCTTGGCATTTGATATGTGCAGGTGACAGGTCTGTGGTCCCAAGAGAATACTGGTGTTCTCGTGACCTCCCCATTTGAGTACATTTGTGCACTCTTTTGAGAGATCATGTCCCAGTGGAAGCCAGATGTTACCCACCACCCATGGGTAATATGCATAGGAGAAAAAAATTGTAGATGGTCCTCAGTCGGAAACTACCATCCCCTTGCAGCCACTAGATAGCTCGATATCCCATTATCTCTGTCACATGAGCCAGCCATATGCTCCCTCTCCCATCTGTTATGAAACATGATCATATGTTTGAAGGTGGCCCTTCCAAACCTGAAGGTATGGATTTTCATTGTGTAGTAGCCTATTTTTTTCAACTTATCATGGACACTTTTGGGCATGGATTAGTGGGGGGATTTGGCGAAAAGAGTGGGCTTAGTTTGTACTCTTGTCTCCTTTGTCCAATTCGATGGTTAACCTTGTATCCCGTGTTGATTTCTGGTAGCATTGGACGTGCTCTAAGTCTCAAAATTTGTAGGGAGGCTTAGACACATGCATTCTCCAATACCCAAAAATCGTTTTGGGAAATTCCACCCGGAGACAGTTTTATTAAAATAATTAATGGATATTAATCTAAACTGTGGGTGTAATCTCTAGAAGAAGACGAGGATCAAGCCAAAATTATCCAAGCCATTGATTAGAAGTTAATATGGGCAGTTTTTTGTTCAACAGAAAGATATAAGAAGAGGCTTGAGGGCCACTTAGAGAACACACAGAGGAGAGATCAGAAGTTAAATTTTCTAAAGCAGAGCAGCTGCCGGAGAGATTTTCAATAGTGATCTTTTGCAAAGAGGGGCATAGATAGTATCTGGTGAGGATTCTTTTTCTTGGGCTAGAGAGTACAAGGCAGAGAGGACAAAATGACGTCCAGAGAGAGGCTGATGCTGGCCCACGCAGTGCTAATGCAGTGGCAGCACAGAGCCTAGAGGGAGATTGAATTTCCAGTTAAGGGAATCAAGTCTCAGAAGGCGAGAGCCGGGGTGTGAGACCAGGAGGCTGGAAATCAAAGTTTCTGGGTAGCAGAGGATCAAACGAAACAGTAGCGCGGTCCCCAGCAGAGGTGACACATAGACTGCATAGGGTTGATGCAGTTCTGCGCAGAGGCTTCCAGTGACAAGGTGAGAGCATCTCACTACTTGTTTTGTGTAGTTTTTCTCTAAATCATATAGCCAGTTGGGAATCCAACAAATTGTACTCAGAAATTACTACTGCTTAATAATAAACCCTCAACTCATTCATTCATTTTGGCACACTTTGGACTCCACTAGGCATCCTCAACGGTCCTTCGACCTATTGTATTTATTATTTTTCCCTCTTGGGAGGTTTATTGTTGTATTGTGGAGCTATCTTGGTGGGCTTGTCACCAAGTTATGTTATTTTTGCACATTATTTTATTATTTGAGGCATTATTAGGCCTAATTAGGCAAATTGAACCCCTTAGGAAAGATATATATTGATGCGATGATCATTTCATTTGACCATCACTTAGATTTGGCACTTGTATCTCTTCTTGAGAATTTCGCTAGCCTTATTTATGGACGAATTTGGATCTTGATGCATTTTAATGTTTGTAAGACCTTTTGTTTGATCTTGGAGCTTCGATTTTATTGTCTATTGATGGTTGGAGGATTTTAGCTATACTTGTAATATATTTTCATGGTTTATGTCTCATGTTTTGTCCCTTATGCAATGTATGAAAAATTTCGCTCATGAAGCTGGTGTAGCTGCCTTATTTAATGCAAATTTTTCTGATCTTGTCTTTGTGAAGGTTTTTTCATATGTTTCATGCAAAGTATAACGAATAAATATCCTAGGGGTATATGAACGTTCATAATTACCTTGATAAATCATCAATTGCAGCATCAAAGAAGTGTAAAATTTCCTAGTGACCTTGTTGTTGCCTCTAAGGCCATGCAAACTTGTTGGGGAACTTTTTGATTGGGTATAAGCATCTCCAATAATTGAATATCATTGACTCCATTTCTCCCAATAGGTTAGGCATTAGTCTAGTCTTAGGTGATCACAAAATGAAAATCATTCTCACGTCCTTACTTGTCTTTCTAAGACCTAATTAAGAAGGCCATCTAGGGCATCACATGAATTCTATTGTATCCATCAAAAATCAATGAAAATTTGTCTAGATCTTCACTGGTGAGTCCTCTAGAGGTCCTCCAAATTTGAGGTTAATCCTACATGGAATATGGAGATATCCCAAGCCCTACATTGAAAAACGTTTCCCTAGTTTGCCTATGGTTAGTGGCTTCATTAAGGATCATTACATTGGACATTGAAGTTGAATATTACCTATTTGATCCTTTTCTCCTCCCCCGCTTGGTCAAATCCATCTATTTGAAGTCTTACCCCACATCCTTGACCTCGTTTGGGTCTGCTAGGGCTTCTTTGTGGTCCCATAACCTTGACACTCCAATTTCACAAGGATTGCCTAGAAACCCTATTCTTCAAGGATTCTTTGGCTTACGACATTTCATATCAATACATACCCCTTAAACCTAGGTCTAAGTTTCCTTCCAACCCTTTTTGGAGATCCATTCACCTTGTTTCCAAAGCAAACAATCCCTATCATTAGAGATTCCTTTGAATAGGCTTGGAAATTGCTACCCTTACTCTATTAACACATTTATTTTACTGATTTCCCTAATACTGAGACTCCTGCCATCGATGAAAGTCTGTAAAGAGTAGGGAGCTTTAGCTGAGGTGACTATGGGCTATTGCTCCATTGTTTCCACTTGACCTAGTAGTAGCTCTGTAGGAACCCCTCCTAGAACCCCTGCTAGTTTGAGCCTTAACATTTTTGGCTCCATTGTAGGGGACACAAGACATGTGTCTTGTTCCCTTACGAAATTATTGACATATCATTCTAGCAACTCCATTGGAAGAACAAAGCCCTAGTTGTTCATTAAGCTTCAAGGTTAATGCGTGTAGGGTGAAGAAAGCATCTATCAAGGGTCTTAAATTCACTTTGGCGACTCCATTTTAATCCTAATACGAAAAATCATGAAAAATGGCTCATTTCCAAGAAGAGAATACCCTTGGTTCTCCATTCACAAAACTCAATGATCAAGACTTTCAAGAACTACAAAGGATTGTGGACCAATGTGTTGAGTTTTATGAAGATATGGTGGAGAACATGGATAAAGATTTCACACTTAGATGTTATAGCATACAACACAAAGAGATTTATAGAGCTACATGTGCCTACAAGAAAGATCCAAATCATCCCTTTGAGTTTGCTTGCCACACTTGCTCTTTCAATATCCTAACTAATCTTATCAATGAAAAATAATATAATCAACCACAAAGCCCAATAGAGTGTAATAAATTAGATGATTAGGATCACTCTAAAGAAAATTTGAATATAGGGGATCTTCATGAGAATGAGGAATATATGGAAGGATGGAATGACCTAAAGGATCATGATGACCATGATCCCATTAAGGACCTTCAGGATGTAATTTTGGAGATTGTGAATGACCGTGTCATAAGTGAAGGCCCCATAGAAGTCCATAAGGATGGGCATGATGAAGTAGGATCTCTCATTCAAGAAAGGGGATTAGATAATGTGGATATTGTAGCTCCATATGAATTTGACATTTCTGATTTCTTATGCATCAATGAGGGTAAATGCGAAGTTGGCAATCATCGTTTAAAAAATGACACTATTTATGATACTAAAAACGAAGTTGAAATTGATTCTCCCTTTCTTCAGGACACTACTTATGATGATATGCCTATTCACACCCCTAAGAGGGAGGATCGTTGTTTTCCAATCTGTGTAGAGGATCTATTAGGAATGGCTCGCCCTGTTTATGATACAGTAATGACACTGACAAGGGCCTTTCTTTCCCTTGCCTCCTCCAAGGCCCCGATGGCTTAGCTACATTGTTCATGAGCCCTTTCCTCACGCTTCCTCATACCGTCACCAATATTGATGAACCCTTTCCCTATCCTGAGTATGATGTTGAGAAAGAGCCACTCATAAGATGTATCCCTTCTCCCCAGTGATACCCTCAGGACTATGATCACACAAGTGTTTCCACTTTTGAATGTAACCATTGTATCAAGCAATTCGTTTGTTGTGTATCCCCTGGTCCCCAATCCCCTTTTCCTTCCCATCATGACCTTGAAGTGACCACGAAGCATGACGTTACAAACAATTATCATGATAGGGAGTTCTTGAGCTTGGACATTCATTCTTCCATTTTGTGTTTGCAAGAAAGGCTTCAGACCTCTAAAATGGCCCCTCATCAAGAATTCCTTTCTTTGTCTTATGAATATCATATTTTTTCGTCTCCCACATGCATGATCCTCCACATGATTGTGTCTATGTTGGCTTTTGGATCTACTACATGAGTAATCATATAAGCAGAGATAATTATATTGATCTAATGATATGTTCGTTGCATTGGCTTTATGATTACAATTAGTATTTGCCTGAAACAATATACATGTTAGGGTAGGATGCATTGCATGTTGATTTTCTCATTAGAACTAACATCATATGATATTATCATGCTAGATTAGTTGCATTTAGATTTAAATTGAATTTAAAGTAGAAGTGTATTTCTTGTTTATTTTATGTCCTAATATTAAGCATGGGTGTTCATAAGACACCACAAAAACGTGCTTCCCCATGTGCCTATTCTTTGATATGTGAAGGTAACAGGTCTGCGGTCCCAAGAGATTATTGTTCTCATGACCTCCCCATTTGACTACATTCGTTCACTCTTCTGAGAGATCATGTCCCAGTCGAAGCTAGATGTTACCCACCACCCATGGTTAATATGCATAGCACAAATTTTTTTCCCAGATGGTCCTTAGCCGACAGCAAGTAGCGCCTTGCAAGCACTAGATAGCTCGATGTGCCATTATCTCCACCATTTGAGCAAGCCATATGCACCATCGCCCATTTATTATGATCGTATGTTTGAAGGTGGGCCTTTCAAACTTGAAGGTATGGCTTTTCATTGTGTAGTTGGATATTTTTGTTTACTTATCGTGGACACTTTTGGGCATGGATTAGTGGGGGGATTCACGGAAAGAGTGGGCTTCGTTTTGCTCTTATCTCCTCTATCCAATTTGATGGTTAACCTTACATCCTAGTCCCATGGGATCTCCTTTATTGGCTACTAGGTTTAGGTGTCGCACTACATGGGAAACCTCAATTTGGTTGCGTGGTCCCACTTCCCGACACCATATACCTCACTTCCCTCCGCTCATTGTAACCCCATTCACCATATTTCCCATCCAAGTCCACATTTTCCAATTGGGTCCACAAGGAGTTAGCCTCCCCTTCCCTTTGTCCACAACTTCAGTCAGGCTTGGAATGATGCCTCGAAGTTTTATGCAACTAAAAAGATAAAAAAAAAAAAAAAAAAAAAAAAAAAAAAAAAAAAAAAATCCTCACTCTCTATAAGAAATATACCATTAAAATGCAAAATATGGTCGGGACATACAAATTTAGCGCGTGGGAAAAATCCAAACATGATCTCTACCCCTATCATCATGGCCATCACCCTGGTTCCTAGGGACCCTCATATTGGCCCCTTTCATCATTATGGAACCCATGATTTTCCCAACCCCTGGTGGGAGATGAACTACCCTACCTAAAGGTGGGTATTCATTTCTATATCCTACATATCATGCTCTCATCCCCTACAACCCTAAGCAATTACAAAAGAAAATTTATAAAAGGCAATAGGCATATGAAGAAGGGTTGAAAAACTATGGTCAAGGTAACTCATGTACCATGATTTCTCCCTCCTACACTCATATACCCAAATGTGAGCTTCTCCTATTTTGGCTGCCCTTGTACTATGGCATGTGGCTTGGAACCTTCCCCTAATGCTCCACTCCCTTCCATCATTATATCACATATCGCCTGCCATTTGATGGATGTACTATGGATATGTCACCCCCTTAAATGTTGAAACCACCTAATAAGGCACTTGGTTAACCTTCTTCTTGAACTTGGATACACTTGTACGTTCTGAAGCGCATTATGGAAGGGCATGCCACTATGAAGTGTCCACATGTTTCAATGATTTGTAAGCTCATTTACTCATTTGTGAGTGTTGAGAGCCACGAGTCTCCTCCATAGCATAGAGCATATTTCCACTCCATGGAATCCTTTACTTTCACTCATGGCTTGCTCATGTTCGATCTATTAGACAATGATGATGTGCCTGGACCACCATGCCCATCCAGCTCCACTCTTGCACCACACATTTGGCAGTTGATCTAGGGTCTAGATGAGGATGTGTCTCACTGTAGGAGACAATGGGAGGGCTTGCACAATTATTCTAGCCCTTATAGATGGGATACCAGCTTGTTCGATCCATTTGGAGATCCATGAGGATGTTTTGTGCCCCCATAGCCACTTGGGGACACCATAGGTTGTTTGCTTAAATATCAAGGGCCCAACCCCTTGATCACTATGTTTGGAGCTCATTCATTTTTCTTGGCACACTTTGGACTCCACTAGGCCTCCTTAATGGCCCTTCAACCTATTGTACTTACTATTTTTCCCACTTGGGAGGCTTATTGTTGTATTGTGGAGCTATCTTGGTGGGCTTGTAACCAATTTATGTTATTTTTCACATTATTTTATTATTTGGGCATTATTAGGCCTAATTAGTCAAACCAAACCCCTTAGTGAGCATATATATTGATGTGATGATCATTTCATTTGACCATCGCTTGGATTTGGGGCATGTATCTCTTCTTGAGAATTTCGCTAGCCTTATTGATAGATGAATTTAGATCTTGATGCATTTCGATGTTTGGAAGAGCTTCTGTTTGACCTTAGAGCTTCAATTTTCTTGTCTAATCATGATTGGAACAATTCGTTATACTTGTAAGTGTATTTTCATGGTTTATGTCTCATTTTTGTCACTTATGAAATATATGAAAATTCTCGCTCATGAAGATGGTGTAGCTTCCCAAATGAATGTGAATTTGTCTATTTTTCATATGTTTCATGCAAAATATAACGAATGAATATGGTCTGAAATCACCCCTAGATGACCTCAAGAAATTAATGAAGGTATTACAGACTCATGTGCCAGTGTGTGTGTGTGTGTGTGTCTAGGTTATCTTAGGCAATAGATCGATAAGATTGAAAAATAAACAAACACTTGAAACAGTAAGAGATCACAGTAAGCAAAACAGAAACACAACAAAAATTTAATAAGGAGTTCACCCAATCCTCCTGGGCTACGTCTCCTGGTCCAGCTTTCAGTGGTGGCCTTTTTATTATGTTTTTAAAGCATAGTCTTACAATAAGGAGCTCAATCTGAGTCTCACTTGACAGAGGATGATCAGTAGGATGACACTTGGAATTCCCCAAGTCCTTAGAGTTCACAGACTCTCCTTACTGAATTTCGACCTCAATTGGTCTCTGTCTGCTCGATGCTGCCCTTACTCTGATGGTCAGCTCGACTTCTCTATTTCTTTGCAATTTTGCCTTTATTTCTATGTCTCTCGGCCTTCAGCTTCTTCACTGCTTCTCTGCCTCACTGTCTCTCCCTGTGTCTTGTCTCTGTCAACTCGTGGCTTTAAAGCCAGTTCATTCCCCAACTCTTCGTTTCGGCTTCTCGTCTCTCTAGATCGCCTGCCTCCGTCCGTTGGGACTTCTCTGCCCTACATCATCATTGCAGTGTAACGCTTCACAGAGAGGTGGCCACCTATCTACTTGCAAACTGAGTGTCAGTTCTTCCTGAACAGTTGTTTGTTCCGTTATTTCCCAAATGCCTTCGAAATGGATCCTTTTGTTGACTCATTGGTCAAATCGGACTTCAAATCTTTATGCGATGTAGCTTATTTCTCCCTCGGGTGCTGTCATCCATCGGGTTGAACCCCCATCGTCTGATCTGGAGCCCCCAGATCCTACGGTCTTTGCTTTTATCGCGCGGTTGAGTTGCTCGACCGTTAGCCCGCGATGTGAGCAATTTTTCTCTCTCCCCGCCGGACACACATCACTCAGTGTATGGAATCGCTGGGTCTTCGGCCAAACCCAGTTACCGCCTGAAATGCTTATGATATTCCGCCAGTTTTGAGCGCAGGACCCACTTATCAGTTTTAGCGCTTTTCCCACGGTTTTCTGGTTTCCCTTGTGACCGAGCTCTCGGGGCTTTTCCTTCTCGAGGGGTTTTGCCCAGCGATCAGAAACAGCCTCCATTTCTGGGTTTGAGCTTCCCAACTGCCATTTTTGCGCCATGCACAGTTCCCATGGGCCAACAGTGAACGCACTTTGACCGAAGGTCCTCATTACTTCGTGCTGGCTGCAAATTACCATTATTCAGAGGTTATTTTTGATAGCTAGAAGATTTCTTGAAGTCTGTCATCCATTTTTAACAATCATGGAATTGTTTGAGGATCCCATTCGGATCAGAATATCCTAGGGGTATATGAATGTTCATAATTACCTTGATAAGTCATCAATTGCAACATCAAAAAAGCGTAAATTTTCATAGTTGTTGCCTCTAGGAACATGCAAAATTGCTTGGGAACTCCTTGATTGGGTATAAGCATCTCTCAACATTGAATCTAATTGACTCCATTTCTCCCAATAGGCTATGCATTGGTCTAGTCCTAGGTGATGACAAAACGAAAATCATTATCGCCTCCTTTCTTGTCTTTCTAAGCCCTATCTCGAAGGCCATCTAGGGCATCACACGAACTCTATTGTAGCCATCAAAAATCGATGAAAATTTGTCTATAGCTGCATTGGTGACACCTCTGGGGGTCGTCCAAAATTGAGGCTATTCTGATGGAGGAATATCGAGATATCCCAAGCCCTAACTCGAAAATCATTTCCCTAGTTTACCTATGGTTAGTAGTTTCATTAAGGATAATTACATTGAAAATGGAAGTTCAATCTTACCTCATTGATCCTTTTCTCCTCCCTCACTTGGTAAAGTCCATCTATTTGAAGTCTTACCCCACATCCTTGGCCTCGTTTGGGTCTATTAGGGCTTCTTTGTGGTCACTCAACCTTGACACTCCAATTTCACAAGGATTGCCTAGAAACCCTATTCTTCTAGGATTCTTTGGCTTAGTGAATTTCATATCAATACATACCCCTCAAACCTAGGTCTAAATTTGCTTGTAGCCCTTTTTGGAGAGCCATCCACCTTGCTTCCAAAGCAAACAATCCTTATCATTAGAGACTCTCCTTTGAATAGGCATGGAAATCACTACCCTTACACTATTAACACATTTCTTCTAGTGATTTCCCTAATACCAAGACTCCTCCCATCGGTGAAAGTCTGTAAAGAGCAAGGAGCTTTAGCTGAGGTCACAGTGGGCTATTGATCCATTGTTTCCACTCGACCTAGTAGTTGCTCTATAGGAACCCCTCCTAGGACCCTTGCTAGTTTGAGCAGTACCAATTTTGGTTCCATTTCAAGGGACACAAGATGTGTGTCTTTTTCCCTTTTGACATTATTGACATATCCTTCTAGTGATTCCAATTTCACAAAGATCACATAAAGACAATTTCTCCATAATGATTTTCAGGTCTAAGAAACCTTTGACAAAGTATATTCCCAAACCTTAGCCTCGAAAATCATCTTAGCCCTTCCTAGAGAGCATATCACCTTACTTCCCGAGCAAGAAAGCCATATAATTGAGTCCCTCTTGAGAATAGGCCTTAGGAATCACTCATCCATTCATATAGTGATTCCATCATACTGGGTCTCCTCACATCGGTGAAAGTCCGTAAAGAGCAGGGAACCTTAGCTGAGGTGACAGTCGACTATTGGTCCATTGTTGCCCCTTGACCTAGTGGTTGCTCCATAGGATCCCCTCCTAGGACCCCTGCTAGTTTGAGCGGTAACAATCCCACAAACTTGACACTCCAATTTCACAAGGATTGCCTAGAAACCCTATTCTTATAAGATTCTTTGGCTTAGGACATTTCATATCAATGCATACCCCTCAAACCTAGGTCTAAATTTCCTTCTAGCCCTTTTTGGAGATCCATCCCCCTTGCTTCCAAAGAAAAAATACCTATCATTAGAGACTTTCCTTTGAATAGGCTTGGAAATAAATACCCTTACACTATTGACACATTTCTTCTAGTGATTTCCCTAATACCAGACTCCTCCCATCGATGAAATTTCGTAAAGAGCAGGGAGCTTTAGCTGAGGTGACAGTGGAATATTTCTCCATTGTTGCCACTTGACCTAGTAGTTTCTCTATAGGAAACCCTCATAGGACCCTGCTAGTTTGATAGGTAACAAGACTGAAGTTCTTTGCTATATTATTCCAGGAGCCAAAGGTACAAGAGGACAGAGGGGGTTATATATCTTGAAGAGCTATTTGATGTTGACTTATGAAGAAATGAACCAATAGATGATTTATCTCTTGAAAGGCTGACTTGATGGATGGAGGGTGTTCTTGATTGAGGTCAAAAGGATCTTGGTCACCTCAACTTGATTTGAATCTACTAGTGGAAGAGTTTGATTGGTTTTCCCCTTCATAAGGGTTTTTCCCTGGCTATGCACCTATCTCTAGTGTCTTTGTGATCTTCTTGTTTGGCATCTCCCTTGGTGATGAAAATAACATAATATCAATAATGAAGAACAAATTAATAATCACAAGAATATGTCAAAGTAAAAGAGAAATCAAGCTAAAGAACCTACTCTAAATGTTGCCCTGGATTTCTCAACAACCTGGGTGCTAGGATTAGCTTTAACTTCAAATTTATCCCTTGGATAAGAAAGAAAATAAATCTTATATGAGCTTAGATTATGCTCAATTTTCACAGCTAGGACCTTGGCTTCTTCTAAGGTCCTAGGTCCCTTTTCTTGTAGAGCATAGACAAATGTCAAGGGAAAGCTTTTATGTGTCTTTCAAGGATAGTCTGGCTAGTATAGAAGAGGGATTCCTTGAACAATTTGTTAAACCTTTGTGTCAACTCTAACAGTTTGATTCTCGGTATTCTTAAATCCCTCGAATTGATCTAGAAATTGTATGCCTTATTTGGTTGTGTCCCATCTCTTGCCAAATGATTGATGGAAATGGTCCCATTTTTTAAGACTACCTTAAGGTAGATCTAGGTATCAATCCTTGGGACTTCCGTCTAAGGACAAGGAAAAAAACATCATTACTATATCTTCCTCTTCAATTAACTTCCCACTCACAACCTAATAGAATTCATGCATATGTTTTTCAATTGTGATAGTAAAGTACCATTGAATTAAGGCAACCGCTCTTCATATTTATTAGGAAATTTGTGAGGATCATCAGGGAAGCCACACATATCCAATGGTTTTAATGTTGTAGTGAACCATGGTGTTAGGGGTGGATGTGTTGAGAAGTGTAGCTTTGGAGGTGTTACCCACCACCAATGGGTGAAAACCATAGGAGAAATTTTTTTCCTAGATTGTCTTCAGTCGGCAGCTGACAACCCCTTACAACCACCAGATAGCTCGATGTCCCATCATCTCCGCCACCTAAGCTAGCCATTATGTGCCCTCACCCATCTGTTATGATTGTATGTTTGAAGGTGGGCCTTCCAACAAAGAAGGTATGGCTTTCATTATGTAATTGGGTATTTTTGCTTACTAATCACGGACACATCTAGACATGAATTAGTGGCAGGGTTTGGCGAAAAGAATAGGCTTGGTCTGTATTCTTGTCCCCTTGTCCAATTGGTGGTTAGTCTTGTATCCTAGCCTCATGGGATCTCCTTTATTGGCTACTAGCTTTAGGAGTGGCATTACATGGGAAATCCTAATTCTAGTTGTGTGGACTCGCTTCCCACACCACATACATCGCATCCCTCCACTCATTATAACCTCTTTCAATATATTCCAATCCAGCTCCACATTTTTCCATTGGGTCCTATTGATCATGTACATGCAAACAATCCTAGAAGCAAGGTAAAAAGCAGTGGATAAATTTTTTTAAGTCAATTTCGTCATTGTAATCCCAAATTCTACTTTTATATTCTAAAAATGATTCTAGTATGACTATTAAACCATGTAACAACACCTAGGTCACCCTATTATTCTTCTCAAAGGGTTTCATCCTAGGGAGTTTTTTATCCTCCCCAAATTATTTGTGTTTGTAAACACGAATGTTTTGTAGAGTTTTTCTCCAAGATATACCCCAAAGCTAGGGTGGAGCTCATTGATGAGGTCTTAGGTGAATCTTAGTGTTTATCGAGTCTATGTATTTTTATCATGCTAGATCATGTGTCTTGTTGCAAAATTTGGTTGAGTCTCAATGGTCTATGTCTATTTGATGTAATATTTGTAATATTGAGTCTCAAAGGCCTATGTCTAAGGGTTGAATTTGTAATATTTGATGTAAAAGTGTGATTAGAAATATTTTTGGTGAATGGTTCCTCCTAATTAGAACACTATTACCAAAAATATTTTTAGATACACTTAGAGGGCGGAAAAATAATTAATCCCCTTTTGAGTCTTTAATTTTAATATTTGACAAAAATTAAAATTAATATTAGCCAGAAATTATCCAAAAAAAATGAAGGGAAAAATTAATTACCCTCCAAGTGGAAAATTATCAAAAATCCATCAAAAATACGTGGGTCTAGAAAAAGTTAATATTATGAGGTCCTCCATCAAACAAAAAGTCAATTTTACGAGAAAAATTAAGACTTTGGACCATAGTGGTTGATTCAAAGATAATATTTCAAGGACCAAAGGTTGTAAAAAAAAAGAAAATTGGACCGAGATCAAGGCCTTCATCAACAAATTCATTTTTTTTCAAAATTAAGGGACAGGATATGATTTTGGTATGGATCAAGAAGCAACTAGCTATTATTCTCCAGGATCAAGTCAAGTTAGCTTTTATTTCCAATTGGAGGGGTTATTCCCTCGCATTTTTTCTATTTAAGGAAGCTTTCAAGCTCCCCATTAGAACAAAGGAACAATATTGAAAACCTTTTGTATAGAGCTAAGTTATGCTGGAATTTCTACATTGATAAAAAGACTTTGGGGTTTCAATTCAAGATGTATCTCACTCAATGATTCATGGTATGTGTTGAAGTGGTTTAATGCTCTAATTTTATTTTAACTTAAGATTATTATTTCGTAGCCAGCGGTTGGACTATCATCTATTAGCACGAGTATCTTGCTTTAGGTTTTGGGCTAGAGTAAACACTTAGAAGATGGTAGATCTAGCAGGTATTTCTAGATATCTAATCTATTTGTGTGAATAGAACCCCTATGAAGCTAATAATCTATCTTTCGAGTTTATAAAGATCTTTTCAGGTGATTCAGACATTGGTGAAAGACCAAGTTCATGGACTTGTAGGTGATCGCATTTTGTTTGGACCCTGAGCTTATCTAACAAATTTATTCTGCAGAGTTTGGGTTTGTGTATTTATTTAAAAAAAATCCATATTTCAAAATCTACTTGGGCTATTAATGAATTATTTGCTAATTAGAGCTAATATTCTCTTGTATATTATTGTAAATAATTTCTGAATATTTTTGTAAATTATTTCTAACCCTTGTAGATTATTTTCCTCACTTGTAAATAATTTTTGGGGTTTTATTTTCCAATTTTTCTTCTGTATCTCATGGATGGCTCTATTTATTTGACTTGCAGGTACTTGATCTCAAAATTTCAAAGACAAATCTAAAGCAAAGATTACTAAGCCATCACCCAACCCAAAATACTAGGGTTTCAGGGCCATCATCAACCTTAGAAGGAGACAAACAACTTATCCAGGAAGTGTGTTGGGATTTTGAAGTTGGATGTAGGGTTTTTAGGGTCTGATCTGCAAGACCCAAGTGCCAAATTTGGATGCTAGACCTGGAAGAGGAAATTGTTAAAATTGGAAATTAGGGCCAAATTCCACTTTGGACAGTTCATTTGATGAAGATAATTATTGCATTAAATTCCTCTCTTCAAGAGGACCAAAATTGACCTAAAGATAATCAAATTTGGACAAGTAGAAGTTTGTTTTTGAATTTATGCCCACATGTGTAAATTATCAAGGTCGACCATATCTTCATAAATCCCAAGCATCATGCCTCCTTGCCCTCAACGTTTTGTATAAATAGAGGCACCCTCCATCCTCATTTCATCAATCAACATGCTTGAATATGTGACTAAGGCAACCAAGTTATTGAAGGAGGATGAAGGATTGTTTGTGTCTAGGTTATCTTCTACATTAGGGTTGAGATTCTCCAAGATGGATAGTCGTTGGCCATTAGGAAAACTATGGACAATTTTGAATGGGAAATTTATTCTTGCAGGTCCGAGTTTAGGATCAGAAAAGCAGGTTGAGTTAGTGCAACTATTTCTAGGGTAGTTTGTGGTTAAATTAAGTGAGAAATTCTCTCCTTATGAGACTGCAACTTTGATCTGTTATCTCAGGTAGGGCCGCAATCTGTATAGCCTAGATGAAGGAGGCTGAGATGCCTAATATGGGTACAGACCAGCCTTAAGGGTAGCTCCTTGCATGTCAAGTACAACCACAGTTATGAAGAGGGTTTTTTGTGTAGGTAGAAGGGATAACAGTAATCCATAAGCAGCCCTAACCAGTCTAACCCGCTTCAATAGTATGTGTCCAGTTCATGTAGGATTACAGTTTTGAGTGGATCATTTATTTGTTTAAGGGTTGTGATGTTAGATCTTCAAATTGGAAAGTCATTATTGACTTTGAATCATTACACTCTGTCTCTCTCTCTCTCTGTTGAATATTTTGATATTTGATAATAAGAAGAATTGATAAATGGTTTTGCCCATCTTGGGGTTTTTCCCTAGCTTGAGCCAATTCATGCATTTTCTTGTCTTGGCTTGTCTTTTTCATTTACATTTAATGTTCTTTCATCAGTTACTATCATGGTTAATGTGATTTCTAATGGATTAATGAAATTGATAATGGGCTAATGATCTAATGAAGTAACTAACCTAAGCAAAGAACATGTTAACTCAAAACTAACATGGTTTCAAAGATCAGGTTAAGACAAGCCCAAGTTGGAATAAAGAAAGAACAATCACTAAGGGAAGTTTGTTGACAAGTTTCCATGATTCCTGCATAACCTTGAGAAATGGCATATGGAGAATTTTTGAAGTGAGAACTGTGATTCTAGTCCTGGTTAGGACACAAGATCAATCGAGTCTATTTCAGCCCTTGAACAAATAACTTGACCAAATTATCTTCTAAAGATTATCTTCTGCAAATCTATTCGGTCCTATGAAAGCATTGATCTGATGTGATGCGGATTGAAGAGGTCTTGGTGGGTTAATGCATGAGTTTTATTATCTTATCTTGTAGAGGGGTCTCGGCTCCATTCACAACTCAAACTCTGAACATAAAGGGTGCATATGTTGAATTTCCACGACCTTGGGTCTAGGTTAGAGTCTTAAAATCAATGATGCTACCAAACCAAGAATCTCAACCATAAATTACTTTGCACAGTGGAAATATAAAGCAATAAATCACATATGCACAATATACACATTTTTAAACAAAATTGTAAAATAATGTACAATCACCAATCTTCATTATATTAATCAAAATTTGATAAATACAATAGTCTATGGTCACAAGATACAATGACAAACTTGGCTACGACACTTCTATGTTGAATCTTGTCCTGTTGGTCCATCGCACCCATACTACTCACTAGTAGTTCCTTAGTCCATCAAGGCCACTACACATCAAGACTCCAAGAGGGTTGCCTCCTATCAATGTTGCAAGTCACGTTTGCTACAATGAACACGGGCTCATCAACTGTTCGCTGAGTTGGCCAATTCCGGAGCTCCAATCTACCATGCTAACAACAAATTTAGTCCATCAAAGTGTTGAACTTCGACACCGTCCTTCACCCAACCTTCAGCAGCTCTTCGTCCTTCAAGATAGCTCGTTTAGGGCTACTTTGGGTAGCCAACGCACTTCCCTCCAACAATCCTATGGCACCCAATCTCGTCATTGTCGTATCTGCACCTAATATGACTTTTCCTGACCTCGGAATGTCATATAATTGGCTCCAATAAGCTACAATAAGTCTCATCCATTTCTAGTCACCAAACTGTGAACTAATACACCTCACAAATGTTGCTACTACACCACGCTGCACTGTTGAATGTTGCACTAGTTAGGGCAAACTTTCCATCCCTCAACCCTTCACTCAAATCACCAAGCAACCTCCAAATGATTGTGGTCTAGGCTAGAGAGACTCTCCTCCTTTACGTTGTGAGAAAGGGCTTAAGACCAACCCCTAAAAGGCTTCCATGTAATTTGTTGTTGTGGTATGGCCTGCGGCCTACCATACAACACCCTTCTCCTCCTTCAAACGGCCCATAGACCACCGTAAACCATCTGCAATCCCTGCACATTATATCTGAGTCCTGGTACAAACAGTACATCCTGGACTCGCATCATGCGTCTTGTCTCCATCCTGAAGGGCAAAACACCCAATCCTCGGATCTGCAACTGACTCTTGTCGCCCAACACCATGTGCAACTTCAAGTCCCATCCAATTAGTCTCAAAAATATCTGTGACCCTGTCATATGCTTTGTCGCACCACTGTCCATGTACCATCCATCCTCTTTGATAGTACTCTACGAGAAATAAGAAATCATAGTAAAATCCTCCTCTTCGTCTTCCAATCTTCTAACAAGCTCATCCATCTTTGCTTTATTGGCAATAAGGGAAGCTTGTTTCCGTTTTATTTTCTCATCATCTCCCTTCTTCTTCTTCAGACATCTTGACGAAAAATGACCCATCTCGCCAGAGTTGAAACACTTGACTTTATTCAAGTCCTTCTTTTGCTTACCCTTCATTCGTGATGCAAGTGCCACATCATCATCTGAAGCTTTCTGCTTCGGCTGAAGATCCTTGTCTCGTAACTCTTCCTGAATGAAGTCATCCCACAACCTATCCCAGTCTAGCATCTTCTCCCTAGCAACGATTCCTTTGATGAAGGGCTTCCATTCCTCATAAACCCTTTCAAGCCAATCCTTACCATATCTCTATCTGAGACAATCACATCGATGGCATCAAGGTCATTTTGACCTGAGACAATCTCGTCAGATACGAGGTCACGCTTTCAACCTTCAACATCTTGGTGGACTTCAACTTATCCTCCAATACCAATACCTGGTTCTCGTTCTTATTCTGGAACAAATTCTGAAGAGACAACCACATCTCATGTGTGGTGTTCTTCCTAGACAAATGAGGTATTAGGGCATCCCTCACACCATCTAGGATGATCAGTCTCGCCCTCGCATCCAAATCTTCCCATATTTCCAACTCTTTAGGGTCAGTTGGCTTCTTGATCTCTTTCTCGGCAAAATCCTGGATCTTGCTGACTTGCAAGATCAACTTGATCCTTTCTTTCCATGGATTATAATTGGAAAACCCCTCCAACCTGTCCTCATATCGGATACCTGCCTGCAACTTCGACATTGTAGTGAACCCTTCACTCACAATGTGACCAACTCCCTCTTACGTTGTACTTAGTTGTACACAACTTTGATTTACTTACTTCCAAAGTAGCTCAGACACGCTCCAATACCATGTTTAACTTCCACGACCTTGGGTTTAGGTTAGAGTCTTAAAATCACTGACGCTACCAAACCAAGAATCTCAACCATAAACTACTTTGCACATCAGAAATATAAAGTAGTAAATCCCATATACACAATATACACATTTCTAAACAAAATTGTACAATAATGTACAATCACCAATCTTTGTTATATTAATCCAAATCTGATAAATACAATTGTCTATGGTTACAAGATACAATGACAAACTTGGTTGTAACACTTCTACGTCGTATCTTGTCCTGCTGGTCCATCGAACCTATACAACTCACTATTAGTGCCTTAGTCCATCAAGGCCACTACACATTGAGACTCCAAGAGGGTTGCCTCCTATCACTGTTGCAAGTCACGTCTGCTACAATCAACACGAGCTCATCAACTGCTCTCTAGGTTGGCCAATTCTTGAGCTCCAATATGCCACGTTAGCAACAACTTTAGTCCATCAAAGTATTGCACTTCGGCACCATCCTTCACCCCAACCTTCAACTGCTCTTCGTCCTTCAAGATAGCTCATCTAGGGCTACTTTGGGTAGCCAACACGCTACCGTCCAATAGTCCTATGGCACCCAATCTCGTCATTGTCGGATCTGCACCTAATATGACTTTTCCTCACCTTGGAATGTCATAGAATTGGCTCCAACAGGATACAACAAGTCTAATCCAATTCTAGTCACCAAACTATGACCCAATACACCTCACAAACGCTGCTACTACACCACGTTGCACCGCTGAATGCTGCAAACTTTCCAGCCCTCAACTCTTCATGCAAATCAACAAGCAACCTCCAAATGATTGTGGTCTAGGATGGAGATACTCTCCTCCTTTACGCTATGAGAAAGGGCTTAAGACCAACCCTTAGAATGCTTCCACACAATTTGTTGTTGTGGTATGGCCTGTGGCCTACCACACAACACCTTTCTCCTCCTTCAAACGACCCACAAAACTATAGAAATTCCCACTGTAGATCAACAGATTATGCAATATACTAAAGCAAAATACAAGATCTACTTCTACAACAAACTTTGCGGAAGCTTAATCAATTTGAGCTAGATCAATCGGAACACATATAATAGAGAAGAAAAAATCAATCACACATGAACACAGAAGAATACTCTGGGGAAAGCCTCAGCTAAAAACCCCGATCTCTGTATGATCATACAAGTGGAAATATGTCTGGATTACACAAAGCTTTAGCTCACAAGCTATCTAGCTCTCAGTACAATCCCTCTATTGCTCATAGACAGTCAAAGGCTTCTCACAAACGTTCTCCTTTGCCCTCCAAGCCTCCTATTTCCTTGCACAGTTTTTCTTGGGGTCCAGTGCTTCCACTTGTGTGAATTCCCACCTCACACTGCTCACTTGGCTCAGTAGTAACTGCGCAATCCTAAAGGAGATAATTCCTTCTCCATGGATGAGTTTCCTATATAGGAAAAATCCTCCAACTGATAGTACATTGTCCCTTCCTCTGATCTCAATTAGGTCTCTAACTGAACTGACATGCATGAGTTATTTATGAGAGAATATTTAGTTATCTGTAGTGCAGCAGTTACATGCATGCATGCATTAACTAACTGAACTCACAATTAATTCCACAAACTGTTGGAACTAATCTAACTGGACTTAACCCAGTTAACTGAGCTAACTAATTACAACTCATCCTGATCTCCTTAATCAAGGGATAACTTCCTCAATCAAAGGGGAGACTGTTGCATGTCTTCACATAGACTTCATGTTTGATTTTCTACAACTAATTAACTCAAGATGAATTAATTAATTATTTTATAAACAACTGCTAAGATCAAATTCGAATTTTACTTCTCAATTTTAGTTTATGGACTAACTAAAATTGGAATCTATCCCGAAATACTATTTATAGCAATGCTATTTTTAGCACTTCCATTTTTCATTTCTTGTTGCTATGTCCAACACTGGTACCTGAGATGTTATTTATAGCAGTGCTATTTTTAGCATTTCTTATTGCCATTTTCAACACTCCCTCTCAACAGGAAAGGCATTCAACTCGAACCCAATCCTGAACCTTTGGAATGTTCTGCATGCAACACTTCTCCCAAGTGTTGTTGCTCCAGCAACTCTAGAAACAAAAAATCTCCCAATTGACCTCCCTGTTGGGCTAGAAACATCCTCTGATGCTGAAGCTTCCTCTGCCGCTGACAAGTGCTCCCTCCGTGACCTCTGAACTGCTGCAACACTCCATGCATCTCACATCGTTGCACACCTCTCTGTGCCATCCTGCACTGGTGCAACAATGTTGTGCCTCTCGCATTGTTTCAACCTACTAGCTCTGTAGGATTCCTACATTGTAGCTCTCTCTTCTGCTCCATATGCATATGTCTCTAACCACTCAGCCAATCTTACTACTCCTCGTCGGGGCTCCCATAGCAAGGTCTAATCAAAGAGGTTGGGTACCTCAAGGATCCTACCCCTATTTCAGCCTTCTTGAGACTATCACTTCACATCGCCCCACCTCACACCTAGAGGTATCGCTGCATGTGAACCCACTTGGTTCGAAATTTCCCCCTACTAGAAGTCTCTGCATGAGTGGATGCCTCCACTCAGTCTCCTCTCAGCTTCTCTAGTTGTGGCTGCTCCACAAC
>APFE030722104.1:302881-361215 GCA_000404065.3 Pinus taeda | reverse complement strand
CTCCACAATTGTCTGAGACTTCTTCTGGCGCTGCATGTTGAGAGGTAATGTACTCTCCCTCTCAACCACCAAGTCTCCATCAGTTGCCTTGCTCCTCAAGGCTTTGCATGCATCTTGAGCCACAAGAGCATACAGGTTCTTATCTCGTGAACCAATCTGCTTCACCTGTCTCGTGGTGATGTGTCAAAGGAAAACCTTTCCCTTACTAAAGACTACATCATAGCCTTTGTCTTCCACCATTGCGATCGACACCAAATTTTTCCTCAGTCCTGGTACATACTTGACATCGGTCAAGGTAATGCGAGCTCCATGCTCCCCTTGAAAAACAACCGTGCCTACACCTGAGACACTATACTTTTCATCATTACCCATCGCGATGAGTATCTGGAGATCTTTCTCCTCCAAGGTACTGAACAAAGTCTTATTGCCGGTCATGTGGAATGAAACTCCACTGTCAAGAAACCAACCACATCCCACCATGGATGAAACCACGCATGCAAAGAGGGTGAAATCCAACTCAAATTGTGAGGCCAATGCGTCACCTTCAGATCCTTCCTTGGATCCCATCTTGGATTTCTTTAGTGGACAATTTGTAGCATAATGACCCACTTCATGACAATGAAAGCATCGCACTTTCGATTTGTCAAACTTCTTCCCACCATGGGAAGAACCGGATTTGGGATGGGACACCTTCCATTTCCCTTTCCTTGCCTTACTCGCTAAGGCTAGATTTTCCTCATCATCTTACTTTGATGAGGATCCATCTCTGGTGCTTCTTCTTATCTCCTCCTGCATCACATCCGACCAAAATTGTTCCCAATCTCGTAGTTTTTCTCTTCCATTAACCGAGTCTTGGTAGCTATGCCAACTCTTAGGAAGACCGAGTTGTGCAAGACTCACCATGTCATCATCGGCTGTCATGATCCCTACACTTCCAAGCTCATCCCCGCAGGTGGTGAGCTTGTTCAGATATGTAGACATCGTGTCACCCTTCTCACACTTGATTTTATGAAGCTTGTCTTTCAGCGCTAGCTTCCTCTGATCACTGCTGTTTTGATATAGATCTTTCAATGTTTTCCACATCGAAAACGGTGTCTCCTTCACATGGAGGCTCAAGACAATGTGGTCTCGAACTCCCTCCAGGAGGATTCTCCTTGCTCTAGCCACACATTTATTCCATTCTACCAATTCTGTAGCATTAGCTGTTGCCAGCTTGGGGACTTCTTGATCAATGAAGTCCTTTAGACCGTTATCCTCTAATACTGCTTCCACACGATCCTTCCAGGCTATATAATTTGAGCTGCCATCAAGGGCATACTCGAGTCTTAAACCGCTAAACGCCATTGGTGAAATTGAGATGTGATAAGAACTCGATTTCTAGAATCAGTAACTTCAACTTTCGAACTTCTCCCTTCTTGTATACTATTCTCTTCTTGATCACCTTTGCTCTGATACCATGTAGAAATCCCCACTGTAGATCAACAGATTATGCAATATACTAAAGCAAAATACAAGATCTACTTCTACAACAAACTTTGCATAAGCTTAATCAATTTGAGCTAGATCAATTAGAACACATATAACAGAGAAGAAGAAACCAATCACACATGAACACAGAAGAATACTATGGGGAAAGCCTGAGATAAAAACCCCGATCTCTGTATTATCATACAAGTGGAAATATGTCCGGATTACACAAAGCTTTAGCTCACAAGCTATCCAGCTCTTAGTACAATCCCTTTGTTGCTCATAGACAGTCAAAGGCTTCTCACAAACCTTCACCTCTACCCTCCAAGCCTCCTATTTCCTTGCGCAATTTTTCCTGGGGTCCAGTGCTTCCAATTGTGTGAATTCCCACCTCACACTGCTCACTTGGCTCAGTAGTAACTACGCAATCCTAAAGGAGATAATTCCTTCTTCATGGATGAGTTTCCTATATAGGAAAAATCCTCCAACTGATAATACATTGTCCCTTCCTTTGATCTCAACTAGGTCTTTGACTAAACTAACATGCATGAGTTATTTATGAGAGAATATTTAGTTATCTGAAGTGCAGCAGTTACATGCATGCATGCATTAACTAACTGAACTCACAATTAATTCCACAAACTGTTAGAACTAATCTAACTGGACTTAACTCAGCTAACTGAGCTAACTAATTACAACTCAAAGTACAACTCATCCTGATCTCCTTAATCAAGGGATAACTTCCTCAATCAAAGGGGGAAACTGTTGCATGTCTTCACATAGACTTCATGTTTGATTTTCTACAACTAGTTAACTCAAGATGAATTAATTAATTATTTTACAAACAACTGCTAAGATCAAATTCGAATTTTACTTCTCAATTTTAGTTCAAAGACTAACTAATTTATAGCAGTGCTATTTTTAGCACTTCTATTTTTAGCTTTTCTTGTTACTATTTTCAACAAAAACACCCTAAACCATCCGCAATCCTTGTATGCAACAACGTCCTTCTTATCTACACTTCGGCCTCCACTATAGCTTGTTTGTGCCATAACACAGTCACCAAACTTCGTTGTTGTTTACCCTTAGTGTTGCGGCCTACTCTTCCCAGCCATCCCTTAATGCAACCCAAACAACCCTTCAAATGTGCCACATTGTCCCTACAGCTCCTACGGCCCAATCACAAAATTACGCTATTTGTTTTGCCCTCTTCCACGTTGTCCTTAGGTTCTCCTTGGTGCGGCTTAGGCTTCCTGTAATTTCAGAGGTATATTGCCCAATCTTGGATGATATAATGACTCCAATCCGTCCTCAATATATAGCCTTTAAGGCCTCCAATGAATCACATCAATAGACACGTCTACTTGGAATTTTCTTCAAGTTGGCCTACCTGAAAATCCAATATTTACTGTGTCAACTTCAAAAATTCATATCTCTCTAACAAAAACTTGGATTCAGACACTTTTCAATGCGTTGAAATCATCTTTCCAAGCACTCTTATCCTCATCCATAACATACCATGAATCCATCATGGTTTTGCTGCAAAACATGATGGGTGCCAAAACCCTACACTTGGGTTCCAAGCCCACAAGCTGCCCTTGTGGTGCTTTGTCCTCCAAACCCTGAACCCTAGGGCTTGGAGTACCGCCCAAGCTATACAATTCAACAAAATATGTGGTGAAAAGTGTAGGCTTTAAAATAATAACTCTCTGTCCTGTGATCCTAAGATATTTACGGATTATTCCTACAGCCTTGGTCTAATCATTAAGAGTAATTTTTGTGGTGAAAAACATTTGAAACAAGTGCAGTTCCTTGATTTAGTTATGCTGCGGCCTAGGTCTTGTTCTGAAAGACACCCGTGGTCTTGTTTTATTAAACTTGGGCATGATTTCTGAGTTACGTTAAGGTGAAACACGTGATTGATGTCTATACCTCAGCGACCTTGATCTACTCCTGAGGCATCCCTATATATGCGGCCTCATATTTGAACGGTTTAGATGTTACAATGGCTTGATGGTTACATCATTTGGGTGTTTTCTCAGTGCCTCGTAGTCTAGGATAGGAGGTGAAGACTGTGCATGATCCATAGCATGATTGTGATCCTTTTGATCTCCATAAAAGGGCAGAGACCTAACTCGCATTCCTGGTCGAATTTTGTGGACAACCTCTGTAATTAAAGTATTGTTTGAGGCTCGGTTTAAGTATAGCTTCTGTTATAGCATTAAGCCTTGCAGTCTTGACTGGTTAGCATTGGTCCCTCACAAATCACTCATTGGTTGGACCTTGTGTGACAATTCTTGTACAGTGAATTGATTCTCGGCATATTCTGAAGTAGTCACGATTATATTCCAACTTGGATCCTTGATCATTGAAAAGGTCTCACTCCTACAACAACGTGTTTTCTCTAGTACCTTATCTATAGTGATGTGGGTATGAAATGTCTTGTATATATTTATATTCTTGTTTGTGTTTGCCAAAAGAAGTCGACCTGTGTAAGTTCAATGTTTCGGTCTCATTCTTCAAATTGGCTTAAAATCTTTAATCTATTTTTGTTGAAGTCTGGACAAGGAAGTTTGCACATTTATCTATGGTCTAACTACACTAACTTCTACTACAATCATTTCAAGCTAGAATTGATCCTTGTGGAATGATCCAGATTCGAATCTGACAAATAATTGTAGCTACAGTACAATCAATGTTTCTGGTTTGGGAATTCCTTCCTTGAAAGTGGGTCAAATTTGAAGAAATAATATAAATCATGAATGTTATCAAATATTAGGTACTCATGTTCAAATCATTGAAGCGTCAAACAATGATTAATGGCATGCCTGTGTAATCCATAGGTAGCATTGAATGTATGCATTGCATTAAGTCAGATGTAGTTCTTCACAGACTGGCATAATTAAGACTATAGCATGACATTAAAAGCTATCCAATCATCAGCATTAATTTAGTCTTCTAGCAAAGAAGAAAGTGACACGTCACTTGCCAGACCGAGTCTCATGCATACTTGATAGGCATTAATTCTGAGTGAAAAGACAAAAGTCAGACCAATAATAAGGATATCAGTAGTTGGGACTTCATCATTTCACTATATCATTATTACAGGTTATTTGCATCAAGGAATAGGCAGAGAAGGTATGCTTGAATGAGGATGTTGCTTGTTGAGTACAAAGGGCAAGAGCTGTTGATCATCTTTTAGTTACAAGAAAAATCAGTCTCGTAGTTAAAAGAAGTCGTTCTATAGATGTACAAATTTGTGGACAGTTTGTGATATATGCGTAGACCTGAAGTTAACCTTGTCACGGTAAAGGGACTGAAACATTTCATCAATAGTAGTGAAATCTATCCCTAAAGAAATGATTGTGATAATTAAGGTATATAAAGCCTATTCTCGTGATTCAAGTATGAGAAGGCAGCCAAGACATATACATAAGAGAATAACAACTGCTAAGACATATTACCTTGCTGTGACAAGATTAAAATACAAGCAACAAAATTTGAGTCACTTTGTTATGGTATATATATTGAGGAAGGGACCAGAACTATGAAGGTCAAGATCTTGACTGTGTAATGAACACTATGGCTACATAAACCAATGGCAAGTATCAAATCCTTGAGGCAAAAGTCAGTTTGTCCTATTTCAGAAATACCTTGGCACATCTTGATTTAATGATGTACATTGCTTGGTCTCTCTATGGTCCATCTAGAGTGTGACAGAGGATATTCGGAGTAGTAGCAATAAGGACTATGAATTAGTATTGCTTAAAGTCATCCTGTGGCTCAATCAAATTTGTAGTTGTCAGTTCAAAAGGAACAGAACAAACCTCTCCAAGGCAAAATTCAGAGCAAGTCTCTTAATGTCTTCATTCAGTTAGAAGTACTTGTGATATCAAGGTATGATTCTGCTAAGTTGAATTCATTGATTGTTCAGAATCATTGTTGAATGGTCAGAGCATGTGAGAAAAACTGTTAGGGAAAGTTTGCTGATATAGTTGGAGCAAGATGAGGAGCAGATTGATGAAGACTAAATGACCAACTAAAGTAAGACTTTGAAGGGAGCTATAGAATCTCTGACAGATTAACTTGATGACTCTTCTTGCCTGATAAAGGCAAGACCTGTCCACTAATTATGATGACTCTGATGATGCCTTTGATTACTTGCGAAGCTGCATGGAAGTTGCATAATCATGATTGATGACCTTGCCACATGGGCCCAAGGGTTTATAGTAGAAAAAGGACAGATTACAGGTGGCTAAATGATTATGTTTTAGCAAGGTCACTGTCCCTATATTTAGAGTGAATTAAGGACAAGCCATGTTTATTGGATTATAAAGTTGTCGTTACTGATGGTGTGACCCTCTCGTTTACTAATATAAGAGGGACTTGAATTTTAAAGTCAAAATAGAAGACCCAGCCTTGTTTTCTTCACTTAAAGATGAGATGGAGAAGTTTCTGCTCTGCATATGTATATCTTATGGGATCCCTGTTGTTCTTAATTTAACACCCTATCAGTCATATGCCTCGCTATGAATCGATCTATGAATGAACCTCTTATAATAGATAGTTGCTTATTGAAATATATCTGAGTTTATTATCTAAGGTACACTGCTGGAATCTAAGACTCCATGAATATTCTGATATTAGCCCAGTTGACAGTACGATATCTCTTGATTTAGTTACTACGGAAGCACTGTTGAGGCTGAAAGTTCTTAGCAGCAAGTTTGACTTATGAAGACAAAAAACTCATCCGTGAGCCATTCTGATATAGTACATTGGAGAGCTATCAAGATTTATTATTATTTATTAGATGAGAAATATTACTGTCATCTGTACATAGCCTCTTGGTAAAATCTTTCTTCAGAAAAGAGGCTGGAAGTCATGGATAGACCCTAATAAGAGGGTCCCAGTTGAATATTGAGCTCTAGGAGCCCCTGGTGGGCCTGGGGTACTTCTTGAGCTATGAACGACCATAGGGTGAGTGGTTCACATTCCCCTATAGGTGAGTGGTTCACCTTCCCCTGTAATGGATGACATGTGTGTAGGGTGAGTTGTTCACCTTCCCCTATGATTGATAACACATGTGTGTTGGGTGAGTGGCTCACCTTCCCCTACTATTGATGGCATATGCATAGGATGAGTGGTTCACCTTCTCCTATGGCATATGAGCAGGATGAGTGGTTCACCTTCTCCTGCGGGTACCCTAGTGAGAGATGCATATAGGCATCTACTTGTTGTCACATATGGACATGTCGGTGGGATGTGGTTCATCCTCTCCCCACGTGTAGGATGCTCATTCCTTGTGATCTGTGGTTGACATGTCGGTGGGATGTGGTTCATCCTTTCCCCACATGTAGGATCCTTCCTACAATTGTTGGTTGGCATGCATGTAGGACGTGGTTCATCCTTTCCCTACTCTCAGTGATTTGCATGCACATAGGATGTGGTTTATCATTTCCCTACAATGGTTGTGATATGTGACTGTAGGATGTGGTTCATCCTTTCCCTACATGTGGTTGTGAACAGGATGTGATTTATTCTTTCCCTATTATTGCCCCAGCATCAGCCTACCCACGTTGTCCAGGACACATGGGAAGTACCTCTCATCTGGCCAATGAGTTAGGAAAAGTGGATAGGGACCATGGCACTACCAATGTCTAAGATGCATGATGTTCAACAACTTCATCACTTGGGATCAAGTCCGACTAGGGTTCAACCCTCGGTTATGTGAACTGACTTTTGTCAGTGGAGAGTGCCAAGCATCCCTAACCAGTCTAACCCTCTTTAGTAGTATGTGTCCAGTTCATGTAGGATTGCAGTTTTGAGTGGATCATTTATTTGTTTAAGGGTTGTGATGTTAGATCTTCAAATTCGCAAGTCAATATTGACTTTGAATCATTGTACTCTCTCTCTCTTTCTCTCTGTTGAATATTTTGATATTTGATAATAAGAAGAATTGATAAAGGGTTTTCCCCATCTTGGGGTTTTCCCTAGCTTGAGCCAATTCCTGCGTTCTCTTGTCTCGATTTGTCTTTTGCATTTACATTTAACAAAATTGATAATGGGCTAATGATCTAATGAAGTAACTAACCTAAGCAAAGAACATGTTAACTCAAAACTAATAAAAACGCTAGCCCTGGAGGGCCTCTATATAGCTCCAACTAGGGTTTTCTTAAGCCATTATTTTCTGAAGGTGTTTATCAAGGATAAGGCACTTTTTGGCATTTTCTCAACATCTGTATCCTTGTTTGGCCTAGACACAAGGGTTAGAGGCCATTTTTGGCCTAGCCGAAGGGTTTTTAGGACCAAAAGCCATAGCCGCAGCCTCTTGAAGGCCTTTCTTGGCTATCCATAGCCCCATTTTGGCCTCTAATGCCTAGCCACACCCCTATAAGGGCTTAATATGTTCATTACATGTGATTTGGAACTAATATTTTGTGATTGCAGGCCTAGAGAAAATTTTGGCAAGGTTTTAAAGTGGTATTTTGTGAAAAATTTGTAAATTTGTCAGCTAACCATTAGTTTTGCAGGCTTACTCTCCGTTCAAGAAGGGTTTCAAGGGCTCAAGATTCATTTGTTTCATCATCCAAGGCCTTTGAGGCCTAACTGCTAGACCTGGGGTCACTTTCTAGGTTGGCCGCTAGCATTAGAGGGCCTAAAAGCCCTAGCCGCTAGCTTTTCAAGGTCTGATCTATCATTTTAATTGGGTTTGCGGGCTAATCATTCATGTTGCAGGTGTTGGAGGGCTTAAAGGTCTTTTCTTTGGTACCCTAGCAACTCAAACTTACCATTGAAGCTAGGCCACTAGGCCCAGAGGGTTCTATTCTCTCTCCCTTTCTCCTTTTTGTTGACTGCCATTAGTAATCAGATCTGAACATTAACATTTCAGTGGCATAAAAATCCAAACAAAATCCTAAGGAACTCAATAATAAGCTAATAACTCATATAAGACATCATACATTGATTGTAAGGGCTTAATTCAATTGTCCTATGCATTTCTGAAGTCTGATATGAATTGCAGGGATCTGATCTGAGTTTGCAGAGGTCTGATATAATTGCTACAATAATATAGTTATTGACATTGTTATCTCTCCAGGAAACTGTCCTAGGTTGCAGCTTGGAGATGCCTGGTAACATATAATCTTCAATATTGTTCTCAGAACTATTGGAATGGATGATGGTTTGGATCAAGTCAGATAACCATTTCAGCTCTATTCTCACTCAAGACATGCATGAACACTCTCACCAATACAAGGCTTTAGACCACTAATGCTCAATAATTTATAGATTCAATGGATAGATGGAGAATACTGACTATACCAACAGATTGCATTCATAAACATAAATGAATGGCTAGCTACAGGCAACAAAAGATAATATTGACTGTACTGGTAGATGCATATATGACCACATATGAATGGCTAGCTACATGTAGTAAAGAAGCTTGCAAATCTAATTCATCAAAGCAGAGATAAGATGACAGTTATCTGGCCTTAGACACAAAAGAAAACATGAACAAACTGTTCAAGTGCAAGCATAGAACAACAAAGAGAATGGACATTGAACATATAATAGCAAAAGAAGCTTATATTGCTGGAATGAAGATGAGAAGCTTGAAGGAACAGAGGAGGAACAATCTCCAGAAGTTGAACCTATATTACATCTTTCTTTCAGCTATTTACAGCCTATTTACAATGCTCCTGAGCTCTAAGAGGCTCGGAGTCTTAATCTATCTGATCTGTCCCTTAATCGTTTGATTCCCTGAATAGGCAAGCATTGCTCAGAGGTTTTCTCCTTGTGACAAAGGAATAAACACATTCAGGTGGTTTACTGTGCTGTCTGGGAGCTCTCTCGTGCCAGAGATGCCCCATGATTTTGGTTTCAATGAGCTATGCTGGGCTATTGATGCGCTATGCTGCTCCATGATATTTCTGTTTTATTTGGTTGTGTTGCGTTGTCTATGTTTCCTGATCTTTTTGGTTCAGGCTGCAGCCTGCTGTGGCCCTTCTATTCCCCTTCTGGTCTCTGTTTTTCGGCAGCCTACCTCCCGAACTTTGCCTTGCAGTGGAATGGGTCTTCGAGCCTCTGTAATCCCTTTAAAGGTTTATAAATGACTATTTTTCTGTAATATACAGAAAAACACTGCAATCACTGATAAATCCTGCCTTCTCTGTGTATTTTGGAATTCAAAAGTCCTCAAAAATAGTTTATTAATTTCTCGGGTCCGCCCTTGTTGCCATCGCAAATCGCAAAAAGCCTGCTCTTGTGGTTCCCTTTGTATTTTGTTTAAATAACGAAAAGACAAAAAACATTGAAAAATGGGCTTTGGCGGATTTCAAATAACATATATTTTACTTCCGAGACCCTTTCGGGTCTGGGCTTCATCGCAATTGGCGCTGGCCAAGGCTCCCCTTTGTATTTCGTTATATAACGAAATACACGAAATTCATTGAAAAATGGCTTTTGGCGCGGACTTCAAATTCTATAAAACATCATATATAATGCCATCAGGTCCGAGCATCGGGCTGCACGATATGTATATGCAAAGGCCCCGCCCCATCATTTCCGCCGATAGCGATATTCGCGATGCGACGTGGGCCGTCGATCTGCACACGCAATCGATGGTCCACGTTGCATCACCAATCGCAATCTCTCATTTCACACAACCTGCGCCAATACCTCCGCCGATGCGACCCGACGATCCGATCATCGACAATCGCCGATCGGCGGAGTCCAGCACCGATTTCCACTGCTCGCCTGCATTGATTAGATTCACCGATGCGATCCGCAGCTTAGATCTGGGCAGTTGATCAGCCAGATCTAACGACTGTTGTGCCTTCTCAGTTTTAAGCTTGCGATAATGGTTTTTTACTATTTTTCTTTGGTTTTTTCCTCCCGATAGTGTATTTTTTCCCTTCCAAGGGCTCTTGACACGCTACAGTTTTGACTTTGAATGATCCTTAAGAGGATTTTGAAGACTTTTGGAGCATACTTGGATCCTTTGGCATGATTTTAAGCAAACTTTGGAGACTTTGGGAGTGTTTTGGGTCCATTTTTGGGCCAAACGCCTCCAAGGCTAACACTGGCTCCTTCTGGGGATGAAATCCTCCCTGTGAGGTTTCAAGAATTACAGAACAATGCCTTTCCTGTACAAAACAAGATCAAATCTTCCTCCTCGTGTTGCATTGGGCATGGAGTCTATTTAGCATGAAATAAAAGCTTGAAAACAACATATTTACAATACCAAGGCTTAAAAGCCTTAAAAATAAAGTTCGAAGAACAGTCCATTGACTGGGCTGTCAAAAACATATCCTCCTTCCTTTAATGTATCCCTTTTGAGAAAACAGTCACCAAACTAAAAATTGACCTTTTTTACCTTTCTATCAAAGGTTTGTTTCTCTTGGTCAATGTGTATATCAACAAAATCATCAAAGACTTGCAAAAGACTATTGATTTGATCATCTACTTCAAAAACTTTCCAGCATTTGGTATTATTAGGCAGAGTTGGTCGATATTTCACCTCATCTCTGTATGCTTTCAGTCTTGGATGTTTTGCTTGGAAGGTTTTGTACACCTGTTGAATGATAAGGTCTGCTTCATACTCTGTTGTGTCATTTGTGACCTGAAAAGTTAATATAAAAGATGAATCAATGCATTCTTATGTGGGGGACACATGGACTTCACCTGTTCCTGCAGCTTCCTTAGAGCAAGCCCCATCAAAGAACCTATCCCAAATTTGTGGGCCTTTTTCCTCTGTGATTTGGCAAACTGGTTTTTTAAGCTACATAGAGGTCAACTGATAATGTCAAGACCGAGCTTATCCATGACAACCTTGGGCATTGGATTATGGCTAGCTCCAGTGTCTAGAAGGCAACTACAAAGGATTTTATCATGAATAGCTAGAGAGACATAGAATGACGGGGAGTTGTCTTCACAATTTTCAATCATTGGGTTGAGAATAACAGCTGGTTGACCATCTTGCAGATTTACATAGTCAGTGGAAGCTTGGATGGCATTAGGCTCAAGATCCTCAAGGATGGATGCTTTGAAGGACTAATTCTTCACAAGTTCAATCAAAGGCATAGGTATTCTTCGCTTCTGAATTTCTGATTGAAAACTGAAAGAAGAAGGGCACTTGTCAAGGCCTCTTACCTCTATGGCTAGAGCTTTGAGGATGATAGGATCAACTGCTGGTTACTTCTGCTTATTAGCTTGTTGTTCTGCAAGGACAACTTTATGAGCAGGAGTTTCCTTGACATTATTCATCTTTGACTTCAGATTATATCTTTGCTGATCTTCAGTTTGTAGAATAGCTTCACCATCCCATTCTTGGTTGATCTGGTCATTGAATAATGACTTCTCATAGGCAGCTTTGGTTAAAAAGTGGCGTTGCCTTTGTCTTCCATACAATGGATCTCATCATCTTCTTCAAACTGCTCTTCTTCGATGACTGCATTTTGAAAAGGGGTCTTCACGCTTTGGTCTTCATTGTCATCTTTGTTTATTTGCAAAATCTGCAACTGCTTATTTGCTCTTCTATATGGATTTGGATTTGGAGGAGCAAAGGTATTATGAACCCTTCCTTTCCTAGAATGCTTCTCAACCTTTAATTTGGAAACTTTAAAGGCTAATGACTCTATCATCTTAGCCATTTTATCGATCTTGGGATCTGAAGATGATGAAGGCTCGCCCCTCTTTCTCCTTCTATCAGCATTACCTTTGAGCTTTTTTGCAGCCATGATGTTTGATTTTACTTCCAGGGCTGCATCTTGCATATCAACCAAAGAAGCATATCGCCTCTCCCTCAACAGTAAACAAAAGTCAGAATCAAAGGCGCTGGCATAGATGAGTCTAGCAGAGGTAGTGGTGGGTTTTACTTCAGCTGGTATCTTGTTGTACATGCGGTTAAATCTCTTATTAAAATCAGACAACAACTCACCATTTTCCCTCTATAAGTTCCCTAACTTAGTGTGGTAGTAAACGAGATCCTTCTTATCCCCCCAATGCTTTAGGAATGCATCATCTAAGGCCTCAATATTTGCTATAGATGCTGGGGTCAGTTCCCTGAACCATTTTCTAGCCTCTCCATCTAGGCTTTGGACAAAGACTCTATTCCAGACATAATCTTCACTAATGTCCAGGTTATCAGCATAGCTATAGAATGACACAAGATGTTCTTCAACTGAAACACCTTTAGTTCCAGTGAACTTAGGCATACAATTTTGATATTCTCCAGTAAGCATAACATTCAAAGGAGTGGGCAGTATTAGAGGTCCATACCTAGCAGCTATGATTCTTTCCATTTTGGTAGGTGCTTGTGGGCCTGCCATAGCTATGGTGGCTAAAAGAGTACTGACAGTCTAAATGATAGAGGGCTAAGGAGTGACTGATAAGACTAAAGGAGTATGATGGATAGGAGGTGAGGTTTCCTTTGGGCATACAACAAAAGGAAAACCTAAAGAATAAGGAGCTTTATGAATCTCTAAGAGTTTTTCTTCGCTACTAGTATTAGAAGCTATACTCTCAACATGTATTTGTTCTATTACAGACCTTCCTTGAAGAGATATAGGAGATTGTTTAGGTTTACCTGAACTTGATGCTCCTTTCTGCAATACCTTTCTTTCTTTGATGATCTTTTCAGGGTCAGGTACTGGGTTAGCTTGTAGCTTATGAGGATTTCTCCGAGTATGCCTCACAAACTGAGCCAGAACTATGAAGTGGAGTCAACAAGAGGTTCGGCCTCCAGTAGAGTCGCTAGATAGATGAATACAACCAAAAAAGTGCCCATACTTTGTCTATCATCAAAGTTGGATCGATGTCGTTTCCTAGGGAAGCTCAGCTTCAGTTTCCTCTCCCCTGCAACGACACCAATTATGCTATCTCTCTAGGAAACTCTCCTAGGTTGCAGCTCGAAGATGCCTAGTAACATATAATCTTCAATATTGTTCTCAAAACTATTGGAATGAATGATGGTTTGGATCAAGTCAGATAACCATTTCAGCTCTATTCTCACTCAAGACATGCATGAACACTCTCACCAATACAAGGCTTTAAACCACTAATGCTAAATAATTTATAGATTCAATGGATAGATGGAGAATACTGACTATACCAGCAGATTGCATACATAAACATAAATGAATGGCTAGCTACAGGCAGCAAAAGAGAATACTGACTGTACCGACAGATGCATATATGACCACATATGAATGGCTAGCTATATGCAGTAAAGAAGCTAGCAAATCTAATTCATCAAAGCAGGGATAAGATGACAGTTATCTGGCCTTGGACACAAACGAAAACATGAACAAACTGTTCAAGTTAAAGCATAGAACAACAAAGAGAATGGACATTGAACATATAATAGCAAAAGAAGCGTATATTGCTAGAATGAAGATGAGAAGCTTGAAGAAACAGAGGAGGAACAATCTCCAGAAGTTGAACCTGTATTACATCTTTCTTTTAGCTATTTATAGCATGTTTATAATGCTCCTAAGCTCTAAGAGGCTCAGAGTCTTAATCTGTCTGATTTGTCCCTTAACCGTTTGATTCCCTGAATAGGCAAGCATGGCTCAGAGGTTTTCTCCTTGTGACGGAGGAATAAACGCATTCAGGTGGTTTGCTGTGTTGTTTGGGAGCTCTCTCATGCCAGAGATGCCCCATGATGTTGGTTTTGATGAGCTGTGTTGGGCTATTGATGCGTTGTGCTACTCCATGATATTTATGTTTTATTTGGTTGTGTTGCGCCATCTGTGTTCCTTGATCTTTCTGCTTCGGGCTGCAACGTATTGTGGCCCTTCTATTCCCCTTCTGGCCTTTGTTTTCTGGTAGCCTACCTCTCGAACTCTACCATGAAGTGGAATGGATCTTCGGGCCTCTGTAATCCCTTTAAAGGTTTATAAATCACTGTTTTTCTTGTTGACCTAGGTTGTCATTGATGTCAATATGGAAATATTCTGGATACTAAAGGATGACATGAAGCCAAGGGGAAGCATAACAGATTCATGAAGAGTCAGAGCAAGAGAGGCATTCATATATGCAAGGAGGTCTTTGAAAGACATTGCCAAGCCAAAGGAGCCACATTGGACTAAGAGAAGCTGCAGGAGGAACCATATAGCAAGGAGGCATATCAGAGTCATCAGGAGCCATCGAAGGAGCAATGGATGCATTTAACAATAAATAGAGGACGCAGAGAGCCATCAGAGAAAACAGGAGCAGACAGAGCCACCAGAGGAGCAAATGGAGACGAGAGGAGCTAATAGAGCACGAAGCACCACCATCGGAGCCATAGAGGAAGCAGACAGAGTTAGAGGAGCCAAGAGGAGCACACAAGAGGAGCCAAGAGGAGCCAAGTGGAGCACACAGAGTGCTTTAACACTATCCACGGCATAAAACATGCATATGGCGGCAAAGACCTGTATATGCATTTAACGCAAACAGAGCTATCGGAGGCGGAAGACTTCGACTCATATGCAAATACACTGACGGAGTGAAAAAGGTAGAGTTTATATTGTATGAACAGAATACATTATCGGAGGAGAAAACCCATATACATATGCTTGAACACTGTTGAAACACTTGGAGAAAAGTTGCTGAAACACTAATTTCTCCATTGCTGAAACACCAACCTTTTCCACAGTTGTTCGACACTTGTGAAAAATTTGTCGATACACCAATTTCGGCATTGCTGAAACACCAACCGTTTCCGCGACGACATTATATTTTCAGCGCATCGTAAACATGAGGAAGCTAAAGCAAATGGAGGAGGGAAGCTAGAAGGTCGAGCGAGTGTTGAGGAAGTCGAAGCTCAAGCGAGCGAGGAGGAAGCCAAAGAGCCATTGAGTAAGTGGAAACGAATGGACAAAGGCATGAGAATGTATAAAACAGTAAAAACAGAGAACTGTTGTTGCTGTTGGTGTGGTGAAGAACCAGAATCTATGGTGGCAGAAGCAGCAAAGGTGGCTAAGCGTTGTATGAAGTTGCTGGTGAACACTGGTGAAGGCTGCTGCAGCTGTTGAACGTTGTTGAAATACGCTGGAGGAAATAGAGGCCGTGTGAGGGTCCAACAAAACAGAAAGAGGGTGCAACAAAACAGAAAGAGGGATGAACGACCAACAGGACAATAGGCAGTCAAAGGGGAGAAACAACTAGCAAAGAAACAGTGATGCTGAAGCCTCCACTGTGAGAATGAGAACATAAGCTTGACTAGAAAGTTGTTCTTTATACAGAGTTTAGTGCAGCTAACAGTAGATTGACTAAAGTTGTGTGAAGACATTATCAGAGAGCACAAAGACTATTGGAGACTCTGTGTGGACAATATGGAGAGGTTTAAAGACTTCTCCATAAGAAGATTGGTTGTCATTGATGCTGTAGCATGGAGACTACAGTGAAGCTGTAAACAGACAAAACTCAGTAGAGAAGAGTTTGGAGAGCATAATATTATTACCATAAGTGTCTTGACAAGATTGGATTGGAGTCCTTGGGGCTGGTGCCTCAAAGTAAGTAGGATTGGAGTCCTTGGGGTTGATGCCTCAGAAGTAGGAAGGATTGAAGTCCTTGGGAGTTTGTGCTTCTAAGTCCAAGATTGGTGTCTTGGCGAAATAGAGTTGGTGCTCTGGAGGTTGGAGCCTCACCAAAGTCCAAGTTGGAGCTTGGCAACTGATTGTAACCATCTATATATTGTATCTATTTTACTGCACAATTTATATTAATAAAAGCATTTATTCTTGTTGTTCATCTTGTGTTCTGAATATATATGTTTTAACTGGTAAAACAATAGTGGGAAAAAGAAATACTGATCCACCCCCCCTCTCAGTATTTCCAATATTTCTGTTATATACAGAAAAACAGTGCAATCACTGATAAATCCCACCTTCTCTGTGTATTTTGGACTTCAAAAGTCCTCAAAAATAATTTATTAATCTCTCGAGTCCACCCTTGTCGCCATCACAAATCGCAAAAAGCCTGCGCCTGTGGTTCCCTTTGTATTTCGTTTAAATAACGAAAATACAGAAATACATTGAAAAATGGGCTTTGGCGGATTTCAAATAACATATATTTTACTTCCGAGACCCTTTCAGGTCCAGGCTTCATCGCAATCGGCATTGGCCAAGGCTTCCCTTTGTATTTCGTTATATAACGAAATACGTGAAATTCATTGAAAAATGGCTTTTGGTGCAGACTTCAAATTTTATAAAACATCATATATAATGCCATCGGGTCTGGGCATCGGGTCGCACCATATGTATATGCAAAGGCCTCGCCCCATGGTTTCCACCGATAGCGATATTTGCGATGCGACGTGGGCTGTCGATCTGCGCGCGCGATCAACGGTCCACGTTGAATCGCCGATCACAATCGCTCATTCCACACAACCTGCGCTGATACCTCTGTCGATGCAACCCGCTAATCCGATCATCGGCGATCGCTGATCAGCGGTGTCCAGCGCCAATTGCCACTGCCCGCCTGCATCAATTAGATCCGTCGCTTAGATCTGGGCCATTGATTAGCCAGATCTAACAGTTGTTGTGCCTTCTCAGTTTTAAGCCTGCGATAATGGTTTTTTACTATTTTTCTTTGGTTTTTTCCTCCCGATAGTGTATTTATACCCTCCCAAGGGCTCTTGACATGCTACGGTTTTGACTTTGAATGATCCTTAAGAGGATTTTGAAGACTTTTGGGGCATACTTGGATCCTTTGGCATGCTTTTAAGAAAACTTTGGAGACTTTGGGAGTGTTTTGGGTCCATTTTTGGGCCAAATGCCTCCAAGGCTAACAGACATATTGCTCTAAAAACTCGTCTAAGCATAATATACTAAAGAATGATCATCTTAACTAAAGGGCTGAATAAACATTGATTTGTTTGATCTTCAAGAGGAGTTTTGGGACTGATCTAACACTATCAACTGGCTGATCTGATTTGCATCTTTTAATGAGCATTGGATAGTGAGGGTATTAATGCATTTGTCTCTCTTTGGGATCTTGAGGATAAAATAACAATATTGCATATTCTAGCACTCTTGCACCATCATTGCTAAGATATATAATTGCATCTTGCATCATTGCATTGTCTTTTCCTAGCATCCATTGTTAATTAGATGCACTTGTCTACTTCATATCACTGTTAGCAATCTCATCTCTCATTGTGCTTGTCTCTATTTTTCTATTGTATTATGCCTAATTGATTCACGATCTAAGTGGAAAATAGATATTGTTCTCATCATTGGCATATAAACTTGTTTCTTGTGCCTAATTTCTAATCAAATTTTGACTTAAGTGATACATTGAAAACATCTAATAAGCGTCTTGAGTATTTGAAATTTCTAGCCTTACTTCATTGTGATAAAGTGCTCTAATTTGTTCTTGTGCACAATTGTTGATCATAAGAGGAATTAACTAACACATTAACAATTTCTAATAAGCTCTTGCTAGTTGTGTTTCATTGAAATTGTCTCTATTGTTTCATTGGGATATTTGATAATTCCCATAAGTACTTCATTTACTTGCTCTTGTTATCTTGTGTTGAATCTCATGTTGATTCCTTGTTGAAGTACTTAATTCATTCAATATTCTCGTTGAAGCAATCACTCACATCTTGCATTTCATTCTAGGTAGAAGTGCACTTATAAAATATACCTCCAAGCATAAGCTTGATTGTAAGAAGATAAGACCACTTGCTTCAAACAATTTGTGAAGTCTAGACCCTCCTCTGCAGCTAATACGGTGACCTTGCAGTTCTCTTGTGGGAAATCCCTTGTAGGAACGGAGGCACTCTAGTGGTTAGAAATCCATGGGAGGTATCGTTAATGAGGCCTTAGCCTCCTTCCCTTGGAATTATCTCTACAACTTGCATTCAAGACTAGCTTCAAAAGAATTGAGGGAAAGGAATCACCTAAACTGGGCATATAACTAAAAGTAACCAAGAGCCTGCATCTCACATAGATTTAGGTCTTGCACTTCATATAGGATAGAGTTTGTATATTGCAGCAACTTTTCTTCCTGTTACTTGGTAAGCTAAGTAATATTGTGCAAGTAATTAATCTCACAGGCACTTGTCTCTAACTTATAATCTCAAGAAATCTAATCAAGTGGTTCTTTGTGTCTCCTTTACTTGTTGGTTTCCAACAAGTGGTTCATCTCCTCATCCATAGGGACTAACCCCCTTAATTTGCAATTAGGAGACAACTTAAACAGAGAGGGAGGAGATCAAAGTGACAGCCCTTGCCCTAAGCGTTGTCACATTCCTGTGTACAATTTGAGGGACAACATTTTCTTGGCACCTTTATCTTGTTCTCAGTGCTTAGATATCTTTTCTTTTCATAATCATCCCTTTGACCCATCAAGCGACACATTTTCTAGCTCCATTTCTAGGGAGAGTTTTTTTCGTTCTTGGTTCTTAACTATTTTTTTAGTTTTTTCCTTCTGGATTTTAGAGTTAGATTCATGTTCAAGTGGTGACTCCTCTTCTTTCATTTTTTGCAATAATTTCTGCTAGAAGCTCCCTCCTTGTAGACTCCTTGTTTTTCTTGAAAAAGGATCTCTCTTTGACATCCATTAGCTCCTTTTTCCCTTGAGCAAGTCATCATGAATGACTTGTTCACCCCTTGTCATTTTACTAACATTCAAGGCTATCGTCATGATATTTCGGAGAAGGCCATTGATAATTTTCCTTCTTTTCAAGGTAATAATGAAATTACTACTAGATATCATCTCAAGAGGTTTAGTCTTTGTGTGGAAAGATGGTGTAGCTCTGCACATTATAATTATGAAGACATCAAGATGTGACAGTTTCTCCTCTCTTTGGAAGATGATGCTATGAATTGGTTTTATGATTTTCTCGACAATTCTTTTGATTCTCTGCAAGCTATCGTAAATGCTTTCAAAAATAGATATGGAGATCAAAGGAATTTGCCTTGTGCCATTTACAATGTGAAGAAAGATGAAAATGGGATAAGTGACCAAATTAATACTATTGATAAGAAACATCTCTTGTTGATAGAAGATTGTAATGTTCCAAACTTAAAAAAACAATGATATGAAAAAGAAAATACGATTTATATACAGAAAATAAACGATTAGCAAACACTCAATACACATCAGAAATGAGAACCAGCTGAGCCATTTTATTAATGGAATGGAGCAAGTACATTTGTATGGAAAATGCACCTAGGCTTTCCTCAAGGGCAAGCTTGACAGAATCCAAGTGTCAAACAATAATCTCAATGCTGGAAGGATGACTGCTCCTCTAATGCTCTGCGTTGTCTCCTAGTAACTATGCTGCTGGCTGAAAAGGGACTGCAAGAAAACCCGTCTCTAGAGCTCAGAAAAATGATGAAACTTAAACCCCACATTCCTTGGCCAAAACCCAGAAAAACCCAGAAAGGGCTTGGCCTGAATCCAACCTCCCAAATTTGGCCTCCTCTATGGTCTACGCCCTCCAAACTACTCCAAGAATACGGCCTGCAAGGAATGGCCACGAAATCCTCCTCCAAGCTCTGAAAGGGAAGCAAACACCACTCCAAGTATTTCCTCTAACCTCCACGGCAAAGCTCGGCCTCAAGGATTGATACTCTAACCAACAAGTGAGCTCCTAGTGTTGCCTCTACGCTGGCTTAGGTAGTGCGAAAGTCACACTGCAAAGAAATAAGCACAACCAGCTCCCAAACTCTCCCAAATGCCGACAATCCTCCCTAGCCTCCTCTCTGGAAAATCTCATACCCAAATTCCACTACAAGACACCACCAACAAAATCAGCCTCCACTTCACTGCGTCCTCCAATAATACACACCACCTAAAAGTGAGTGCCACTACTGGAAATCACAATGAGGTCCTCCTCCTGAAGAAATGCAGAAAACCTCCCTAGGGTGGCAGTCGAATTCCCCCGAAGAAAGTGTGAGCTCTTCGCCTGAAGAACTTGTGCTAAAGAACCAGTGACTCAGCTAAGCAGCTCGAGCAACTAAAGAGAAATCGATATACCAAAAAGATGAATGAGATGAAGGGAGATACCTTCCTTATATAGATTTCATGGAGCACCTTTCCCTCCAATTCGTCCTCCATGAAAAATTTAACCACCTCCATGCAAATCGAACTAGGGAGTGCGTATTTCCCTAGCGAGAGTGGCCCCCATGTGTAACTTAACTACAACACAAATAAATTTTCCTAAATCTAATCTCCTAATAAAATCGAATGGGGTCCACCAGCTCCAAAATTGGCCCCATAATACAAAAATTAATCTTGTTCCAAAATAATTTAGGAAGGGACCTGACAAAGATCATGAGAAGGACAATGACAAGCATATTATCAAGGAATTAATTCAAATGCTTAAAGACATGCAATTCAATCAAGCACAGTTGATGAAAACCATGGAACTCAATCAAGAGAGATTAATAACAGATCATGCCAAGGAAATGAGTTCTATGCAGACCAATTTGTTTGCCATAGAAGAAAAACATGTTGAGGAAATGAAAATCATGGAAGTTAATCACTCTAATCAGATGCCCACCATCTAAAATCATTTGATCACCATGGAAGCAAATCATGAGAAAGGAATGAGTTCTATTCAAGTAAATCATAATAAAGTGATACAGGACATGGAAGTCAGTCAAACCTCTCTTCAGAACAGGTTACAGACTATGGAAGCTACTCAATATAATAAGATGATCACTTTTCAAAAAATGGAGGCCAATCGCGTTCAAAAAATGAGAATTATGGAAACAAAGCACACCGAAGTAGTGACTGCAATGAGAACTGAAAGATCACTCTTCAAAGTAAACAACAAACGATGGAAAAATCACAGGTTCAAGAGCTCCAGTCCGTACCAGAAGAACCAAGTGACAAGCATAAAAACTTTCAACAAATCACAAGCCTCCCAGTCCACTGAAGCTGTTCCCATCTCATTGTGAGGAGGTCACTTGTCCCATTGGAAAGGGGTTAACTGGAAGTGACATAGTTGGAAAAGAGAATCACAATGCTTATGTGTCATCTTTGACAGAATATATTCAGAATAAAATTGGGCATGCCTCAGATATACTTCAAAATTTTCATCCGAGCATTTTCAAGACCAAGACAAAAAATCTACATTGGTCACATTATTAGCATCACAACCCATCGGGAAGAAAAGTAAAAGGAAAAAAAGAAGAAGGAAGAAGTTTGATGCATCTGATGGGTAGGAACAAGATATTCAGATAAGTCAAAGTCCTAGCATCTTCAGAATTTAGCATGGCACGTCAAAAAAGCAACCCAATGATCTACCTAAAAGTCGGCTTATGCTCATCATGAACTTTATTGAAGACATATGATGCCATAGGGCATCTTTTGTATTGTATCCGTAAGCCTATTCTCTTAGATTAGTTTTCATTTTTGTCATTAGATAGTTTTCCTTTCAAACTTTATGTTTTATGTTTTTAAATTTCATTATTAGAATAGGATTTCTATTCCAGCAGTTGATATATATTTGATGATGTTCATCATGATTTTGATATGTATTAGAATGGATATCTACCTGATGATTCTTTGTTTTCTTGGATAGAGGATTTTGGATTCTCCAATTCCTTCGTTGAAGAAACATGTCCCCAAGTAGAGCCAGATGTTGACCATGTACATGTCAACAATCCAGGAAGCAATGTATAAAGGAGCAGATAAAAATATTTAAGTCAATTTTTTCATTGTAACACCAAATTATACTTTTGTATTGTAAAAATTATTCTAGTATGTCTATTAATCCATGTAACAACACCTAGGTAAGCCTATGATTCTTCTCAAACAGTTTCATCCTAAAGATTTTTTTAACCTCCCCAAATTATTTGTGTTTGTAAACACGAATGATTGGCAGACTTTTTCTCCCAAATAGACCCCAAAGCTAGGGGCTTGTTGATGAGGTCTTAGGTGAGTCCTAGTGTTTATCGAGTCTATGTATTTTTATCATGTTAGATCATGTGTCTTGTCACCGAAGTTGGTTTAGTCTCAAGGGTATATGTCTATTGTCTAAGGGTTGAATTTGTAATATTTTATGTAAAAGTTTGTTTAGAAATATTTTTGGTGAATGGTTCCTCATAATTAGAACAACATTACCAAAAATATTTTTTAGATACACTTAGAAGGTGGAAAAGTAATTAATAGCCTCTTGTGTCTTTTAATTTAATTTCTAGTAAAAATAAAAATTAATATTATCCAAAAATTATCCCAAAAAAAAAATGAAGGGAAAATTAATTACTCTCCAAGTGGTTAATTATAAAAAATACCTCAAAAATTCGTGGGTCTAGAAAAAGTTGATTTTATGAGGTCCTCCATCAAAGGAACAATCAATTTTTTGAGAAAAATTAAGACTTTGGACCATAGTGGTTGAGTCAAAGATAATTTTTCAAGGAAAAAAGGTTGGAAAAAATATTTTTTGGACCGGGATCAAGGCCTTCATCAACAAATTCGATTTTTTTCAAGATCATGGGACAGGATTTGATTTTGGCATGGATCAAGAAGCAACTAGCTGTTATTCTCCAAGATCAAGTCAAGCTGGTCGTTATTTCCACTTTGAGGGGTTATTCCCTCTCATTTTTTTCTATATAAGGAAGCTCTCAAACTCCCCATTGAAACAAAGGAACAATATTGAAAATATTTTGTACTGAGCTAAGCTCTGCTGAAATTTTTGCATTAATAAAAAGACTTTGTGGTTTCAAATCAAGGTGTCTCTCACTCAATGATTCATGGTATGTGCTGAAGGGGTTTAATGCTCTAATTTTATTTTAACTGTCTATTATTATTTCATAGTCAGAGTGGTTGTACTATCTATTAGCATAGATATATTGCTCTAGGATTTCGGCTAAAGTAAACACTTAGAATCTAGTAGATCTAGCAGGTTTCTCTAGATCTCTAGCCTATTTGTGTGTATTGAACCCCTATGAAGCTAATAATCTATCTTTCAAGTTTATAGAGATCTTTTCAGGTGATTCATCCTTTGGTGAAAGACCAAGTTCATGGAATTTGAGGTGATCACCTTTTGTTTGCACCCTGAGGTTATCTAACAAATTTATTTTGCAGAGTTTGGGTTTGTGCATTTATTTAAAAAAAAAACCATCAAAGTATTTTTCAAAATCTACTTGGCCTATTAATGAATTATATGATAATTAGAGCTAATATTCTCTTGTAGATTATTGTAAATAATTTGTGAATATTTTTGTAAATTATTTCTGACCCTTGTAGATTATTTTCCTCACTTGTAAGTAATTTTTGGGATTTTATTTTCAATCTTTTCTTCTAGATCTCGTGGATGGCTCAATTTATTTGACTTGCAGGTACTTGATCTCAAAATTTCAAATACAAATCTGAAGAAAAGATTGCTAATCCATCACCCAACCCAAAATACTGGGGTTTCAGGGCTAGCGTCAACCTTAGAAGGAGTCGTCCAACTTATCCAGAAAGTGTGTTGGGATTTTGAGGTTGGATTTGGAGCTTTAAGTGTCTGATCTACAAGACCCAAGTGCCCAAATTTAGATGCTACGCCTACAAGAGAAAACGCTAGCCCTAGAGGGATTTTCTGTTGTAGCCACTGGAGTTTTCTTGAGCCATTATTTTTTAAGTAATTTTGCAAGCGGTTTATTAAGGATAAAGTCACTTCTTGGCACTTTCTCATCATTTTTGTTTTTTTGCCTATCCAAAAGGGTTAGAGGCCATTTTTGGCCTGTTACCACTCAGACTAGCAGGGTCCTAAGAGGGGATCGTATAGAGAAACTATTAGGTCAAGGGAAACAATGGAACGATTGTCCTTTGTCACCTCAGCTAAGGTTCCCTGCTCTACGGACTTTCACCGATGGGAGGAGACCCGATGTAGGAGGAATCACTAGGAAGAATGCATTTATGAATGGATAAAGAGTGATTCCTAAGGCCTATTCACAAGAGAGATCAATTGTATGGCTTTCTTGCTTGGAAAGCAAGGTGGTAGGCCCTCTAGGAAGGGCTAAAAGGATTCTTGAGGCTAGGGTTTGGGAATGTATCTTGAAGAGATGTTTCCTAAGCCTAGAAATCCTTATGGAGACTTGATCTTTATGTGATCTTTGTGGAATTGCAGTTATAAAGTTGCAGGACCACATGGGACCAAGTGGACCCAAAATTAGGACAAGTAAGTGGAATTGGTCACTCAAGGAGGGGTTTGACCTAATTGTGGAAGAGAAGAGGATCAATGGAAAAATATTCTTGGAATAGAATGCAATGATCCAAATGTGGTCACTAGCAAAGGGAAACCTAGGGCAGAAATGATCCTCGAGCTAGGGCTTGCAATATCTCGAGAACCCATTGTCGGAATTTCGTGAAATTTGTAGGGCCTCTAGAGGAAACCCGAACGCATTAGTGGACAAGAGATCAAAGTCTTTTGATGGCTAGAATGTGAGATAAATGATACTCTAGGTGACCTATTGAGGCTAAACCTGGAAAGAAAAGGGGAGGTCAGAAAAATATGCTTTTTAAAGTGATTACCTATGGAAGGATTAGTGCCTTGTCCTTTGGGAGAGATGGAGTCAGGAGAATTTATGGTTTGGAAGAGGTTTTACCCATTCAAGATGTATTTTGACAAAATAATCTCAGGAACATACACCCATTCACACATGGCCCATGCAATGATGCAATAATATAAAGGATCAAAATTTGCACAATTTCTTACCGGAAAGTAGTAAATATCAGACTTGTATAACGAAAATCCCAGCAACATTCATGTGACAAAGTAAATAACAAGAATTTATGAAAAAATTACTTACATGTGCAAAAGGATATATCCAATCATCATATTATGCAGATAATGAAGCTCCAAGATAACAGAAATATATCCAAACATCAAAATACATCCATAACATCCAAACTCCTCCTCCAAAAGGGATAGTGAAAATCTCACAAGAGCAAATAATCCAATCCAAATGATGATGAATGAGAGAGAATGCTTCTCTTCTATTTATACAATCCTCTAAGGGATTTGAATGGCCTAATTTAGCCTAATAATGCCCCTAAAATAAAATAAAGCGCATAATAACAATACTTTTGGTGACAAGCCCTACAAAATAGCTCAATAAAGAAAAAATAAGCCTCTAAAGAGGGAAAATTTATCAATATAGTGAGTCGTTGGGCCTTTGAGGAGGCCTAATGAAGTCCAAGGGGTGCCATGATGTAGAATTGGACTCCAAACATAGTGGACAAAGGGCTGGGCCCTTGTTTTCCAAGCAAGAATCTATGGTGCTCCCAAATGGGTGTGGGGGTACAAGGACATCCTCATGGGTCTCCAAGTGGATTGAAAATGCTTGTAGACCATCTGTAAGGGCTATGATGATGACAGAAACCCTCCCTATGTAGCGAGAGACATCCTCTGGACCCTGGAACATCTTCCAAATGTATGGTGCATGTGTGGAGCAAGCTGGCCATGGTGAATTAGGTGCATCCTCCTCATCTAGAAGGTGGAACACAAGAAATCAACGAGTGGTGTTGGGGATACATGAAGTACTCTCTGCTATGATGGAGGCCCATGGCTCTTAATGCTCACCCTACAAGTGCCAATGTGGCTCTCTAGAGAGCTAAGACCCCATATAGAGAAACCAAGCCCCAAAAGGAAACCCACCTACAATCCTAAATAAGATCCAATGCGTCCCCTTGCCCTCTAATACAACAGACCATCAGAATAATCAAGTAAAAGAGCTTACAAGTCATGGAATCAATGGGGCACTTTATGGTGGCATGCCCTTCCATAGCGGGCTTTCGCATGTACAAGTGTCTCCAAGCTCAATAGGCAGTTAATCAAGGACCCTATTAAGTGGTTTAGACCTTTAAAGGAGGGACTTGTCCATGGTACATCCCTCAAGTGGCAGGTGGAAAACGATATAGTAATGGAACAGAGTGGTGATCAATGGAATCATCCAGACCACATGTCATGGTAGAAGGGTAGTTATAATAAGGGAAGCCCACACCTGGGTATATGAGTATAGGAGGGAGAAAATCATGGTACATGAGTTACCCCAGACTTTTTTTTTCCACCCTTCTTCATATGCCTTTTGCCATTGATTGGATTTTCTTCATAACTTCTCAGGGTTCCAAGGGATGAGAGCATGATGTGTAGTATATAGCAGTGGATACCCCCTTAAGGTGGGACGGTTCATCGCCCAACATGGATTCTTTAATGATGGAGGGGCCTCACCTAGGGCCCATAGGAACTAGGGTGTTGGCCATGGATAAGGGGTAGAGATCATGTTTGGATTTTTCCCACGTGCTAAATTTGTATTTCCCAACCATCTTTTGAATTTTGTCGTACATTTCCTATTGAGAGAACCCAGATTATGTTTTTTCTTTTATTTTTAGCTGTATCAACCTCTGAGGCATTGTTCCAGGCTTGACCCAAGGTGTGGACAAGCGAAGGGGGAGGCTAACCCTATGTGGACCCAGTGGATGCATGTGGACTCGGATGGGGAAAGAGATGAATAGGGCTAAAATGAGTTGAAGAGGGTGATATATGTGGCGTCAAGAAGTGGGACCACACAACCAAAGTCAGGATTTCCCAAGTAGTGCCAACCCTAAAGCTAATGGCCAATAAAGGAGATCCCATGGGACTAGGATACAAGGGTAACCATGAAATCAGGGAATGGAGACAAGAATACAAACATAACCCACTCTTTCCGTTGAATCTCCTCACCAATCCATGCCCAAAATTTCTCATGACAAGTAAGGAAAATTACTCAACCACACCAATGAATGCCATACCTTTGGGGTTGGGAGGCCCACCTTCAAACATACAATCATAAGAAGTGGAAAAGGGACCACATGACTGGCTCAGGTGGAGATAATGGAACCTCAAGCTATATGGTGGCTACAAGGGGCTACTAGCTGCCGACTGAAGACCATCTAGGAGAAAAAAATTATACTATACATACAACCCACAGGTGGTGGGTGACATCTGGCTCCAACTAGGACATGAGCTCTCAAAATGGTGTAGAAAGCTATTCGAACGGGAGATCATGAGAACAACAACAATCTCTTGGTACCGCATACCTGTTACCTACACATATCAAAGACCAAGCACACAGGGCAACATGTTTTTTTGGTGTCTTATGATCACTCATGATTAGTATTAGGCCATAAAATCAACAAATTAAAATGCAAATTTTTAATCTAAATGCAGCTAATCTACCATGAAAATGTCATATGATGTTAGTTCTAATGAGAAAATCAACATGTAATGCATCCTACCCTAATACACATATAACATTATGCAAGCACTAAGTATAATCATATAGCCAATGTAACCAACATATTATTAAATTAACATAAAAAGATTTTCCCTTATGAACCATCATGAGGTAGGGGACCCAAATATCACTTTTCCCATTGTAAGATTTGCTTGATGAATGGTAAGGGTGGGGGTTGGGAACATTTGAGGACCATGCATCAATGGTCATAGGCGAGGAGGGAAGAGAGGAATCCAACTCATGCAACCTTTCTTGCAATGAAAATATGGAGAACTCAATCACCAAACTCATGAACTTTTGATGAATAGAAACCTCGGGCATATTCTCCTCATGGCATAACAATATAGATTGCATATCCACATCCACATTTACATTTTCCTGATTATCAAGGGAGGAACAAGGTGGACTATGATCATCATATCTTAGGAAGAACCACAATCCCCTTTCAGGGTATTGAGAAAGCTTCTCAATTTCATGGTCCTCAAAAGATGCATCAGGCTCCTCTTGGCTTCTAATGACATCATGATCATTGGATTGAAGATCATCGTCTTGAAACATATAAAATAAGTCTCTCCAATGAGCCATTTATTGCCATGCAAATTTTTATAAGATTCTACATTTGGAGCCACCAGGGTGAATTTGAAATGCCTTGAGAGATGCTTTATTCACCCTTCAAGAATTGACTTTGATGTTCGATGAAGAACCAGGGCTTCGTTCTTCAAATGAAATCGCCAAAAGGATATATCAGTAATGTCGTATGGGAACAAGGTGTTGAATAGTGTAACTAGGTTCAGTCTTCATAATGACATGTGTAATTGTGATTTTATGTAATTGATGTAAAGAAGAAAATAAAATTATTTTTGTAATACTTGAATCATGGGTTTCATGATCAAGGAATTTTATTTTAGTTAAGGTTCCCATTGTGAGCCTTTATTATTTGTCATCAAGTCATAAAAGTCAAATTGAGTCAATGTCATGTATGAAGGACCCTTCTTGGGCATGTTACATATTTGTGTGAGTCATTAAACGAATAAAAAGTCCCTCCAAGACCAAGGTCAAGCACCTCCTACAAGTCAGCTTCAAGAGGGAGTTATGGAACCTCACCAAAGGACATGTCGACCTAGATCTCTATCAAGTCGACTTATATTCATGGGAAAACCACTATAAATAGATAGCTCGACTCTCATTTGAAGACAAGCAATTCGATCAAGGTCTTAAGTAAGAAGATGTGTGAAATACATTTTGGATCTGTTTAGGGCTACTTTGAGTCACACGCGCGAAGAAGAGAGGGATCATTCGCTGCAGGAGAAGACAAGAAAAATTGCAGTCATCTTGGGTAACCGAATTTGGATAAGGGCAAGTCAAAAGGGAAGTCGAGTTAGGCTAGAAGGAGTCTCTATCCTTAGCAAAGGAATCAAGGGCATTATCTAAAAGGTGACACTTTCCAAGAACTGCAACTAGGGTTTCTGAATTAGGGCCGAAAGTTGCAGATCTAAATCAAGGGGTTGAAACTTTGAAGGATAGTCGAGAAGGAGGAAGAAGAAAGGAGTTTGACTATCATTGACTCAAGAAAGAAGAAATTGATCAAGGAAGCCTTGTGACTTGGTCTTGGAGAGGCAAATAGGTCAAGGGTCTTGGTCTTGGTCTTGGTATTCGTTAATTGAAGTCTCCATAAGAATAAGAATTCGTTTGGGTTTTCCTCTCAAGTGGGAGAGGTTTTGGCCTTGGTTGATAGCCTACATTTTGTGTCTCTTCTCTCTTTATTGCTTATGTTTTGGTAGTTGTTTGATGAATAAGAACACAATAATAATCTAACTAAAGAGAATATCCTAATCTATTGAACTAAAAAGCATTCACAATCAATTATTAGTAATAAAGAAATCACCTAATCTTGATGCCCTAGATTTATAAACATGGTTTCAGAGCTAAGATGACAAATCAAGGAAAGGGCATCTCATCAAGGGACACAACAACACTCAAGGATCAAATCTCGAAGGACATCAAAGCAAAGTCAAGATATACAAAGGTGTGTCAAATCCCTAGATCAATGAAGAAGTCTACACCAGAAGAAGTCTTGGGATCCTCAAAAGACCACAAAGACCCTACTAAAGTAGAAGAGACCTATGAATCAAAGTATCTTCAAGACTATTCATCCAAGAGAGGCAATATCATGGACGTTGTCATCATCTTCAAAAGGTTCTAAGGAAATCTCCCTCTCATTGAAGCAAGCTCCTTATCACTGAAGAAGATCATCCAAGAAGCACAAAGACATCATCAAGAAGTCAGCATTGATCATCATCAACAAGGACATCACCATCAAAGGATCTAAAGTGATCTCCCTCTTTGTGGAGTCAATGATCACTCTTGAAGAGAACTATTTTCATTAAGGAAAAGTTCTCTATTATCTATATCATCATCAAATTCAAGGAGGCAACAAGTGAAAAAAGTGTCTTCACAGGTAAGTATATTTATATCTACATTTGAACCTGTCAAAATGTCTTTTTGTAAGGAAAGCAACAAATTGGTTGGGGCATCAAACTATCTTGCATGGAAGAAGAGGACAGATCTCAGTCTCATTGAAAATGAGGTCATGGAACAAGTCAAAGAGGCTCAATCACTAAACCATCAAAATAATATGATCATGCACTTGCAAAGTTTATGAAAGGGGAAGTGAGGGCTCAAAGGATTCTCATAGAATACATCAAAGATCCCCTCATTCCATATGTATTTAAACTCGACACCTCAAAAGAAATATATGACAAATTGGTAGAGTTGTTTTCTGTAAGCACTGTAGGAGAAGTTATATCTCTAAGGAAAGAATTCTACAAGCTAAGAATATTGAAAGAAGAAGGAATAGCCTCATAATTTATGAGGATATCTGAGATAAGGGATCAACTTCAAGATCTGGGTGAAGTAATGTCTGACAAGGAGATGACCACTGTAGTACTAAATGCACTACCCTAGGAATGGGGTAACTTTACTTCAAGTATTTATGGGAAGAAAGAAGCTACTCCATTCTAGGATCTATGGTCACTATGCAAGATTGAATAAACCAAACTAAAGGCTAAAAATGATGTGGATCAAATGAGAAAAATCAAGCATATGCTGCTATGACAAAGAAAAGAGGAAAGTCTAAGAAATTTGGTCCTCAGAAAAAGAAGACGAACATGGCTAAAATTCAATGCTATGGATGTTAAGAATATGGGCACTGCAAACGAGATTGTCCCAAGCTCAAGAAGGACAATAACAAAAGAGGCAGAGAAGAAGCCCATATCATCGAAGAAGTGGAGGAAGCTAGAAGAAGTCCAAGAAAGAGGAAGTAAGAGATCTCTACTATGATTGAGATAGTCTTCCTCACCCAGTTCTTTTCAAGCTTTTTCTATTGTAAGATATGTCTATCGTGATTCACTAAGGAAAATGATAGGATGCATCATAGCATCATAGAAGAGGACAACAAAAAATTGGTTGGGGCTTCAAACTATCTTGCATGGAAGAAGAGGACAGATTCCAGTCTCATTGAAAATGAGGTCTTGGAACATGTCAAAGGCTCAATCACCAAACCATCAAAAGAATATGCTCAAGCACTTGAAACTTTTATGAAAGGGGAAGTGAGGGCTCAAAGGATTCTCATAGAATACATAAAGGATCCCCTCATTCCATATGTATCTAAAATTGACACTTCAAAAGAAATATATGACAAATTGGTAGAGTTGTTTTCTGTAAGCACTACAGGAGAAGTTATCTCTCTAAGGAAAGAACTCTACAAGCTAAGGATATCGAAAGAAGAAGAAATAGCCTCATACTTTATGAGGATATCTAAGATAAGGGATCAACTTCAAGATCTCGGTGAAGTAATGTCTGACAAGGAGATGACCATTGTAGTACTAAATGCACTACCTGAGGAACGGGGTGGGGTAACTTTACTTCAAGTATTTATGGCACGAAGAAGCTACTCCATTCCAAGAACTATGGTCACTATGCAAGATTGAAGAAACCAGGTTGAAGGCTAAAGCTAATGTGGATCAAATGAGTAAAATCAAGCATATGCTGCTATGACAAAGAAAAGAGGAAAGTCTAAGAAATTTGGTCCTCAGAAAAAGAAGAGGAACATGGCTAAAATTCAATGCTTGGATGTCAAGAATATGGACACTACAAACGAGATTGACCCAAGCTCAAGAAGGAAAATAAAAAAAGAGGTGGAGAAGAAGCCCATATCACCGAAGAAGTGGAGGAAGCTGAAAATAAGAAGTCCAAGAAAGAGGAAGTAAGAGATCTCTACTATGATTGAGATAGTCTTCCTCACCTGGTCCTTTTCAAGTTCTTATTTTCAAGTTTTTTTTTTTTTTCTGTTGTAAGATATGGCTATCATGATTCACTAAGGTAAATGAGAAGATGCATCATGGCATCATAGAAGCATTAAAAGCAAGAGCTTGTGATCATAGAGAAAAATTGCTGAAATATGGTAGGATGAAAGATCTTAGTAACCTCATTAGAAGCATAAGGTGGCACTTGTAGGAAAAAGAAGAAAAGTTCATCTAGCACAAGGCTCATAAAGCATCAGTCAAAGGAGAACATTTGCTGAATGAGGATGCTCAAGATCCTCTATTGGAATCTTCATCAGAAGGTTCACCAATCAAAAGGAAGCAAGGGTTTCATCAAGAATTCTAACTTGTGGGAATCCATGGGATGATGGTATGATGACAAAAGAGGTGAAGGAAATCAAGGGATTGAAATTCTTTCAATCAAGGAAGCTGCTGAAAAAGTCTAGATGACATAAAGGAAAATGAGGTATGTATGCTTGTATTAAATATTGTAGAGTCATGTTATATGGTTGCAAGTAACATGGATAAATTCTCTATCTCTAGAGCATGATCAAAAGAAAGGATCTCCTCCTTTGAAAGGATGCAGGAAGCAATGGATCACACATTGTTTAGATAAAATCAACATAATATGTCCTCATATGAAATATGAGGTAGTTGACAAAATTGGAGGAACTATGACTGGAAGTTCGTAAAAAGAAATGTGTGAAGAAAGAAAGGAAGAAATCATGAAATATGCAACTATGGAAAAGGCGATCAACATCCAGGGATTGAGAGATTTGACTAGGATATATCCATGAAATATATGAAGACTCTGATGAAGTCTGAAAAAGAAAGAGAACCTTGACAATATATATATATATATATATTGGAGATGTGTCAATGTGTATGCAGGATGTTGATGCAAACTAGAAGATGTCATGATGAAATACCATCACAAAGGTAATTTTAATTTAATGTTCGTTGCTTAGTTTTTGAATGATATCTGGATGGGCTGATGCGGAGCTACAAAGGGAAGAGTGATGGATATCTTCCACCATTGATGTACATGTAGTAGGATGAAAGATCCTTAAGGAAACATGGCACGAAGAAGGCAGCATGGCATGAAGGAAGGCCAGATATGAACTGATCACTTTTCGGTGAAAGGAATAAAGACATGACTGACTCATGGGTGAAAGTGATGGATGTTTTGTGCCCTATGAAAAATTCCCGTAAAATGTAGACTCCTTGACAAAAAAGAAAAAAATTCATGACATCAAAGGAAGGAGTTCTACAAGCAACTAGTTGTCCCAAGATCTCCACCTAGAGAGTTGCTTGAAGCAAGTCCCTGGTCAAGAGGGAGCTTGGTCAAGTCCCTATTTAAGAGGGACCTTGAGTACATCCCTTTATGGAATGGGTTGGTCATCCCTGGTTAAGAGGGAGTAACAGTTGTGATTCTCTATCTCTTGTGTCATGCACTAGACCAAGACTAACAACTGTAAGTCTTAGTGAAGGTCACGAGGAAAGAGATAGACACATCATTCTTGTCTTCACTTGGGAAGACAGAATGGAAGATTGGGTAAACATCTAGCATCTGATGCTCTTTGAGGATGAGTTAGTGCATCCAAGATAAGAGTAGTCGTAGAGGATCGATATTCTTTGAGGACTGGGAATCCAAGATAAGAAGTCCTGGTGGAGCATACTCTAAGAGAACCCAGGTGGAGTATGTTTCGAGAGAGTCAATGATGAGGGTGTCTATACATCATTGGTGTCGCCAGTATTGTGCTCTGATCTTGTGGAGAGAGAGTTGTTAGTCAAGACCTTGTTATATGACAATGTTGATTGATGTGATGCTATACAGATGGGTTACCAATCCGACTCTTCTTATGAGAATTCTTCAAATTGAGAATGTCCAAGTACCATTATGAATACTTCCCTAGTTAAGAGGGAGTGTTGAAAAGAGTAACTAGGTTTGGTCTTCATAATGGCATGTGTAATTGTGATTTTATGTAATTGATGCAAAGAAGAAAATAAAATTATTTTTGTAATACTTGAATCATGGGTTTCATGATCAAGGAATTTTATTTTAGTTAAGGTTGACATTGTGAGCCTTTAGGTATTGTCATCAAGTCATAAAAGTCAAATTGAGTCAATGTCATGTATGAATGACCTTTTTTGGGCATGTTACATATTTGTATGAGTCATTAAAAGACTAAAAAGGCCCTCCAAGACCAAGATCAAGCACCTCCTACAAGTCAGCTTCAAGAAGGAGTCATCGAACCTCACCAAAGGACATGTTGGCTTAGATCTTTGTCAAGTCGGCTTATATTCATGGGCAAACCACTGTAAATAGGTAGCTCGACTCTCATCTAAAGATAAGCATTTCGATCAAGGTCTTAAGTAAGAAGAAGTGTGAAATACACTCAAGAAGAACCCTCATCAAAGCAAAGAAGAAGGGACAAGAAGCCGAGTTCATTTTGGATCTATTTAGGGCTACTTTGGTGTCACACGTGTGAAGAAGAGGGATCATTTTTTGCAGGAGAAGCCAAGAAAAATTGCAATCATCTTGGGTAACTGAATTTGGAGAAGGACAAGTCAAAAGAGAAGTTGAGTTAAGTTAGAAGAAGTCTCTATCCTTAGTGAAGGAGTTAAGGGCATTATCTAAAAGGTGACACTTGCCAAGCACTTCAACTAGGGTTTTTGAATTAGGGCCGAAAGTTGCAGACCTGAATCAAGGGGTTGAAACTATAAAGGATAGTCAAGAAGGAGGAAGAAGCAAGGCGTTTCACTATCATTCACCCAAGAAAGAAGAAACTCATCAAGGAAGCCTTGTGACTTGGTCTTGGACAGGCAAATAGGTCAAGGGTCATGGTCTTAGTCTTGGTATTCATCAATTAAAGTCTCCATAAGAAGAAGAATTCATTTGGGTTTTCCTCTCAAGTGCGAGAGGTTTTGGCCCTGGCTGATAGCCTACATTTTGTGTCTCTTGCCTCTTTATTGCTTATATTTTGGTAGTTGTTTGATGAAGAAGAACACTATAATAATCTAACTAAAGAGAAGATCCTAATCTATTGAAGTAAAAATCATTCACAAGTAGTTATCATTAATAGAGAAATCACCTAATCTTGATGCCCTAGATTTCTCGACACAAGGCACACGTCTCATGTCCCCGGCAATGGTGCCAAAATATTACCTCTCAAACTAGCAGGGGTCCTAGGAGGGGATCCTATAGAAAAACTACTAGGTCAAGAAAAACAATGGAGCGATAGCCCACTATCACCTCAGCTCAGGCTCCCTGCTCTTTATGGACTTTCACCGATGAGAGGAGACTCGGTAGGAGGAATCACTAGAAGAATAGATCTATGAATGGATAAAGAGTGATTCCTAAGGCCTATTCACAAGAGAGACTCAATTGTATGGCTTCCTTGCTTGGAAAGCAAGGTGGTAGGCTCTCTAGGAAGGTATAAAAGGATTCTTGAGGTTAGGGTTTAGGAATGTATCTTGAAGAGATGTTTCCTAAGCCTAGAAATCCTTATGGAGACTTGGTCTTTATGTGCTCTTTGTGGAATTGGAGTTATAAAGTTGCGGGACCACATGGGACCAAGTGGACCCAAAATTAGGTCAAGTGGAATTGGTCAATCAAGGAAGGGCTTGAACTAATTGCGGAAGGGAAGAGGATCAATGGAAAAATATTCTTGGAATAGAATGCAATAATCTAAATGAGGTCACTAGCCAAAGGACACCCAGGGCAAGAAATTATCCTTGAGCTAGGGCTTGCAATATCTTGAGCTCCCACCATCGAAATTTCATGAAATTCGTATTGCCTCTAGAGGAAAAGTTAAAACCCAATGCAATAGTGGACAAGCGATCGAAGTCTTTTGATGGCTAGAACATGAGATAAATGGTGCCCTAGGTGACCTATTGAGGCTAGACCTGGAAAGAAAAGGGGAGGTGAGAAAAATATGCTTTTTAAAGTGATCACCTATGGAAGGATTAGTGCCTTGTCCTTTGGGAGAGATGGAGTTAGGAGAATTTATGGTTTGGAAGAGGTTTTACCCAATCAAGGAGGTCATCAAGAAACTTTGCATGGAATTAGGGCATGAGAGCAGCTACTTGAGATCTTTATACTTCGATATGAAATAGTTGATGACTTATCAAGATGTATTTTGACAAAATAATCTCAAGAACACTCACCCATTCACACATGGCCCATGCAATGATGCAATGCTATAAAAGATCAAAATTCCCACAACTTCGTACTAGAAAGCAATAAATTTCAGACTTGTATAGCGAAAATCCTAGCAACATTCATGTGACAAAGTGAGTAACAAGAATTAACATGAAAATATTACTTACATGTGCAAAAGAGTATATCCAATCATCATATTATGCTAATAATGAAGCTCCAAGATAAGAGAAAGATATCCAAACATCAAAATTCATACATGACATCCAAACTCCTCCAAAAGGGATAGCGAAAATATCACAAGAGCAAATAATCCAATCCAAGTGATGACGAATGAAATAGAATGCCTCTCTTCTATTTATACAATCCTCTAAGGGATTCAAATGGTCTAATTTGCACTAATAATGCCCCTAAAATAAAATAATGTGCATAATAACAATACTTTTGGTAACAAGCCCACAAAATAGCTCAATAACAAAAGAATAAGCCTCTCAAGAGGGAAAAATGATCAATATAGTGAGTCGTTGGGCCTTTGAGGAGGCCTAATGAAGTCCAAGGGGTGCCATGATGTAGAACTGGACTCCAAACATAGTGGACAAGAGCTTTATTAGTTTTTGTAGCATCAGATGTGTTCTAGCCACGAAATATTGTGGAGAGGCTATAATACATAAGGTCTCCAAAACCTAGAAATCATTTATGGAAATTCCACCTAGAAGTGTCTCAATTAACAAAACTTTTAAATATTTCCTAAGTCTAAACTTAGGGAATATGGTTAATTAATCAATTTTAATTGAGATAAGGAGTGAATTATCTAGAAAATCACACGGATCGACCCAAAAATGATCCTAGACATTGATTAAGTTTTAATCTTGGTCATTGGTGCTCTAATAGTGGAATATAAAAGAAAGTCGATGTGGTGATGGATATCATCCAATGCAGATACTCAGTTGCCTAGGAAATTCGATTTTCTCAGAAGCAGTAGCTCAGCAGAGAAGATAGAGTCCAAGGGTGAGTAGCAGGTGGATCCGGAAAGCAACAGCAATTTGGAAGAAGTTTTTCAGTTCCCGGAAGAGTCGAAGGAAGGAAGGCCAAAATCTTCAAAGGGCCAGTGTAGGGACTCTGCAATGGCTGACGCAAGCACCTCACGTAGAGGTTGGGGAAGCTATTTCGTAGGCAGAAAATAACTGTGGAGTGAGAGAAAATTCTCACAATATTTTTGCCAGTGTTTTCTTCAGATTAGATTACTAGCTAGGCATCTAGATTATTGTACTCAGATTTGATGCTGAACATTAATAATAAAACCCTCATCTGCTACACCGATTTTCCCAAGTTGGGTTTTTTCAAGGACAATTGTCCAAAAATAATTGTCTCAATTTTATTGTGTGCATGCTAGAATTTCTCAATTTCCAATATTTTATTTTTGCAATATTTGTATGGTGAAAGATGCAACTGTGATTTTATTCATTATTTTTCGTAGTAAATAAACTACAAAATTAATTTATGAGTTAGAAGAATAATCTCCAATAGCTGCAATAGATAGAATTTTCATGTAGTATCAAAGCTTAATTGATCAGCCAAGAAGCTCAGAAGTAGAAAAAGGAATTTCGTCGTTCTGAGGGAGGAACAAATCGAAATTCCCAGAGACTACGCAGAGCCCAAATCAGGAAGTTCGAGTTGCTAGGGAAGCAGTTCGATTTTTTTAGTTGAGAGGAGGTAGGAAAATCGAATTGCCCAGTTAGTGATTCTAGCAATCAAAGCGAGTAGTTGCAGCTAAGTTTTTTCGCTAAGCAGAATACTAGTTGCAGGCAGAAACATTTTGCTGTTGGCTACAGAATTCACGTCGGGAGGAAAAGAGAAATAACACACTAAATTTATTCCAGTTTAGCCATGGACAAAAGTACAATTTAGGAGACTTCATATTTTTCTTCTAGATTGGAAGACAAATTTGCTTAGCAGGATCAGCTTCGCAACGTGTCTAGTACATAGACAGTGGAGCTTCAGCTCCCATGATAGGGGTTAGAGAATATTTCTCTGACTAGAAAGAGGAGCAGATAGATTTCCATATTACTATGGGAAACAAAATGAAATGTACTCCAGCGAGGAGAGGTACTACAGATTTTCAGGGGGAGTCACGAGCAAGAACCAGTGCTTCGGATGTATTGCATGTGCTAGGATTAGGTACAAACCTGATTTCAGTATCCGAGTTACAGGATAAAGGGTATGATGTTAACTTCGTAGGGAGGAAAGTGTATGTCAAGCTCCCGAGCTGGAAGAAACTAAGACAGATTTGAGTTCAAAGTAACATGTATTACAAACTAAAATTTGATTCTCCAATGGAACTGATAGGCAACAACAGTAGCAGTGGGAAGGAGCTGAATGAATTATGGCAAAGAAGAATGGGACATGTACATCATAGAGCACTCAGGATGCTCAAGGAAATCGTAACAGGGGTTCTTGGACTAGGGACTAAACACAATGATGTGTGCAGAGGGTGTGTACTTGGGAAGTATGGTAAGGTGACATTTCCAAGGAGTGACAGCAAAGACGATGGCATGTCAGGACTTATACACTCAGATATTTGTGGCCCAATGTCTAGTAGAGCTCTCAGCAATGAGGAGTATTTCCTCATCTTTATTGATGATCATTCCAGGAAAACCTAGATCTACTTCTTGAAGACCAAGGATGAGGTATTTGATCATTTCAAAGAGTTTAAAGCTCTCGTGGAGAATGCAACAGGGAAGAAGATCAAGTTACTTGACTCAGATAATGGTGGAGAGTATATTGATAAAGAATTCACAGATTTCTGTTCGAAGGAAGGCATCAAGAGAGAATGGACAACTCCATATAATGCACAGCAGAATGGTGTAGCGGAGCGGAAAAACAAAACAATCGTTGGAGCTGCAAAGGCTACGTTATATGACCAAGATCTACCTAGATTTCTGTGGGAAAAAGCATGAAACATGACAATGTATATTCAGAGCAGGACTCCTCATAGAGCATTGGGGAAGAAAATGCCAGAAGGAGTCTTCATGGGGAAGAAGATTGAAGTTAGCCACCTCAAAACTTTTGCCAGCGTTGCTTATTGTCACGTGTTAGATGATAAAAGGACCAAACAGGATCAGACTGCAGAGAAGGGGTTTTTCAATGGGTACAACGAAACCTCAAAGGCATTCAAAATCCTAGCAGTAGGAAGATAGTAGTAAGACGAGAGGTGAAGTTCATGGAGGACCGAGATTTCAGGAGTTCTCGAGAGATTCCTGCCAATAATCAGAATCAGTGAGCAAAATCTCCTTTAGTCCAATAGCCAGTGGGACAAGCAGGAGGATGTGAAAATTATGTTGCAGTGATTGATTCATTTCTCCTACTTATTTACAATAATAAGTTATTCACCAATGCTTCAATAAATATCAAAATAAATTCAGCTGCAGACTTCACAAAAAATGAATTGAGAAAAGCAAGAGAAACACCAGCACATGAACAATCACATTGACACACTTGCTTTTGGACAATAGTCCCCGAAAAACCCAATGCGGGAAAACCAATGCAACAAATCTGAGGGTTTCTATTATTGGCAGTGAATTTCTGAATACAATATGGATGCCCCAGAGAAATGGCAATCCACTCAGAGAAGACAACTAATAGAAAAATAGTGAGAATTTTCTCACACTGAATCTGGATATTTTGCAATGACCCCAACTCTTGGATTATCCACTGCGTAGTCTCTGCATGAACCTACACATTCACTGTGTGGCTTCTGTATGGAGACTCCCTCTGACTGCGTCACCCTTGTTACTGCTATGTCTGTTGCTGAGAATTCGAGATTTCATCTGCCAATCACCCACAGTTATTGCTAACACTGATCTCTGACAGCAGTTCTGTGTCAACCTCCTCTAGTTGCTGCGTTGTTCCTCCTTGGCACTGCGCTGCCTCTCTGATCCTTCACTGTCTTGTCTGAAGTATATTCACTGGAATTGGAAATCACTTCCTTCCAGTACTACCTCTGATCCTAACTTCTTGATCACTTGTTCGAATTCCTTAGCCAACCCTTCCCTAGGAATATCGAACTAACTGATCAACTTTGTGTGTGTTTCTGAATGAACCCCAAGCTTACTTCTTATACTTTCTTGTTGAGACTTCAACGGTCGAGATTAAGTCTCTAATCAATGACTAAGATTAAAAACTTGACATGATCCGCTTTCTAGAACAGTCTCACCCATATTTTGATTAATACCCATTAATATTTTAGTTTTCCTAAGTTTAGACTTAGGAACCCCATTAAAAATATTAATTATTCTAATAAAATACAATCCATGTGGAATTTCACCAAACGGTTTCTGCGTTCTTTAGAACTCATGAAACTTAGCCTCTCCACCAATTTTCATGGCTAGATCACATCCAATGCTACCAAAAACTAACACTCCCTCTTAGCAAGGAATGTGCTCTAGCAACAATGTCCAACTACATGTTACTCTGTCTCTAAAGCATCTCCTTTCCGCACTGTTTCTGCCATCAACATTGTCCTACTACTGCTACTGTACTACTTCCCATGACACTGCCACTGCCACTGCAGCATCTGTACTACAACTCCCTCTCAAATGCTGCATCACACTATTGAAAGGAATTTTCCAACATACCCATCTGTTCTCGGAATTGAACAAACTTTGTTCTTCCTAGAGCCTTGGTGAGTACATCTCATTCTCTGATAAAGTGACACCGAATATCAATGTGTTTGGAGCGATCATGAAACACTAGATTTTCAGAGAGCTTGATACAACTCTGATTATCACAAAAGATTTTTGTCGCTTTCATCCTCTTCCTAGATAGATTTATAAGCAGTTTCCGGAGCCATATAGCTTCACATGTTGTTGTGCTAACTGCGATATACTTATATTTCGCTGAGCTCAGTGCTACAAACTTCTGCTTCTCACTACACGAGGAGGTCATCCGAGATCCAATACCAAAGCAATACCTAGTGGTACTTTTCCTATCTACTGAACTTCCTGTCCAATCTGCACCAGTGAATTCACTCAATTTGATACCATCGCCCTTGGTGTATCTTAATCCAAAATTGATTATTCCCTACACATACCTGAGAATGTGCTTTGTTGCTGCTCAGTGCGCCCTTTTTGGTTCCACCATGAACTGACTAAGGGTGTTGACAGCATAACATATGTCTAGCCTGGTATTGACCAGATACATAAGCGACCCAATGAGTTGTTTGTATAAGGTGGGGTCCACTTCCTTATCTCTGGATGCATCTATTTTCTTCCAATTGGTAATCATAGGCATAGCCATAGGTCGACAATCCTGCATTCTAAATCTTTTCCGAATTTCTGACGTATATCTACCTTGGCCAAGGAAGATTTCACCATCCTGCTGCCAAACTTCCAATCCCAGAAAGTAGTGCATTAAACTCAAATCCTTCATGTCAAATTTTGTTTCTAGGTTCTTCTTGCAATCCTCTATGAGCCTGGATGATCCCATCAAAAATAGATCATCCACATATAATACCATAATTAACAGCTCATCTTCTACTAACAGATAATAAAGATTGGGATCGACATCACTCTTGATGAACCCCAATTGTTGTAAGTAGCTGTCAATTCGATCATACCAAGATTTGGGTGCTTGTTTCAGCCCATACAAGGCTTTCTTCAATCTACACACATGAGTTCTCTTTTCATGTGTTTCGAAACCTTCTAGTTGTTCGATATATACCTCTTCTTCTATCACCCCATTAAAGAATGTTGTCTTGACATCCATTTGGCAAATCTCCCATCCCATCTGTGCTGCAAGGGATATAATGGATCTGATAGAGGTATACCAAGCTACTGGGGAAAAGGTCTCTTCATAGTCTATTCCTTCCTTTCAAGCATACCCTTTTGCGATGAACCTAGCCTTATACTTGTCTACCGTGCCATCTACAACATACTTGATCTTGTAGATACATCTCGAACCCACAACTGATCTGTTCTCTTCTCTTGGTACAATTTCCCAGACATCATTTGTCATAATGGAACTATACTCTTCTACCATGGCATCCATCCACACCTACTGTCATATGGCTTCACAAAAACTAGAGGGTTCTTCGACCTGAGCTACCAATGCTTAGTACCTGTCAGGTTGTCTACGCTGTCTTTTCTCAACTCTAGGAGCTCCAACAAATTCCTCTGCATCCCTCAGAGTCTGTTGTACCTGTCAGCTAGTCCTTTCATTGGTGGTGGGAGGTTCCATATGTTCTTCTTCCTATTGTTGTACCTGCTGTGACACTCCTCGCTCCTCTTCTCTTGAGGAGATGCTAGTATTGGTTACAATGCTCGAACCAGATACCTGTCTCCCTACTAGATTTTCTCCCTGTTGCTAGGCCAGAGGAACATCCTCAACCTTTCTTCAAAAGGCATCTCTCGAGATTTCCTGAAAGCTCTATCTTCCATGAACTTTACATCCCGCCTTACTACAGTCTTCCTATTGCTTGGAATGTAGATTCAGTATGCCTTTGAAGTCTCATTGTAACCCACGTAATATCCAACTTCGGCAGTCTGCTCAACTTGCTCCACTTCTCATCTGGAATACGACAATAAGCCACACTTCTAAATATCCTAAGATGACTCACTTCTAGTTTCTTTTCCGTGAAAACACCCTCCGGGGTCTTCTTTCCTAAAGCCCTATGAGGGGTCCTGTTTTGAATGTATACAGACGTGCTGCATGCTTTTTCCCATAAAAACTTGGGTAGATTCTAATCATATAACATCGCCTTCTCCGCTCCAACAATAGTTTTGTTCTTTCTTTCTGTGACTCCATTCTGTTTTGGATTATAAGGTGGTGTCCATTCTCTTCTGATCCCTTCTCTTGCACAGAAATCTATGAAGTTTCTATCCGTGTATTCTCCACCATTATCTAAGCGCAATATTTTGATCTTCCTTCCTATAAGGTTTTCCACTAGAACCTTAAACTCCTTAAATTGATTAAAGACCTCATCCTTGGTTTTTAAGAAATAAATCCAAGTTTTCCTGGAATGGTAATCTATGAAGGTGACAAAATTCTCAACAACACTAATAGCTCTTGTGGACATTGGACCATAGATGTCTGAGTGTATTAAACCCGATACACTCTGAGCTCTATTGTTGCTTCTGGAATAAGCTGCTTTGACGTACTTGCGTAGTACGCAACCTCTGCATGTATCATCATGCTTGGTAGTAAGCACTGGAACCCCCATAACAGTTTCCTTGAGAATCCTCAACGCCCCATGATGTACATGTCCCATCCTTCTATGCCACAGTCCATTCGAGTCTTTCTCTCCACTGACATTATTGCTTATCAGTGCCATAGGAGACTTGAACTGCAACTTATATGACCTATTGCTTCGAGTTCCAATCTAGGCCCTCTTTTTCCACTTAGGATGCTTGGCATATACTTTGTTACCGATAAAGTATACATCATATCCTTGATCTTGTAATTGAGATACTAAAATCAAATTCATTCCCATACTTGACACATGCAGTATGTTAGTGGCCCAAATACTATCTCCTGCTACTGTTTGGAATGTAATGGTTCCTTTTCCTATTGGGGTGCATTTCATCCTATTAACCATTGTGATTTCGAAATTCATCTATTCCTCCTGATAGCTCGAGAAATATTCTCCTTCTCCAGTCATATGAGCTGAAGCCCCGCTATCAATGTACCAATCCTCGGCTGATGTAGAACTCGATAAGCAAGCAAATTCCTCTTCCAGCCTGGAAGCTAATTCGGAAATATTATGATCCCTATGGTTCTCCATGCTATTTTTCTTTGCTGGTAATTTCTGCAAGGGACTGCGTGAACCTTTTTGGAGATCGATTTGCTGCCAATGTGGCACCACCACCCTATATTGCAGAAATTACTGCCATCTTGCCCGATTTTTGCTCTAATAGCATGTGAAAATTATGCTTCAGTGATTGATTTATTTCTCCTACCTATTTACAATAATAAGTTATTCACAAATGCTTCAGTAAATATCAAAATAAATTCAACTGCAGACTTCACAAACTATGAGCTGAGAAAAGAAAGAGAAACACCAGAACATGAACAATCAATCACATTGACACACTTGTTTTTGGACAATAGTCCCCGGAAAAAGCCAATGCAAGAAAACTGGTGCAACAGATCCGAGGGTTTCTATTATTGGCAATAAATTTCTGAATACAATATGGATGCCCTGGAGAAATGGCAATCCGCTCAAAGAAGATAACTGATAGAAAAATAATGAGAATTTTCTCACACTGAATCTGGAGATTTTGCACTAACCCCAGCTCCTAGATGACCCACTGCGCAGTCTTTACGTGAGCCTACATAGTCACTGCGTGGCTTCTGTGTGTAGACTCCCTCTAACTACGTTACCCTTGCTGCTATTATGTCTGTTGCTGAGAATTCGAGATTTCATCTGTCAATAGTGATTCCTAACATTGATCTCTATTATCCCCCAGCAGTTTTGCATCAACCTCCTCCATTTGTTGCAGTATCCCTCCTTGGCAGTGCATTGCCTCTCTAATCCTTCACTATCTTCTCTGAAGTATATTCACTAGCACTAGAAATGACTTCCTTCCAGTACTGCCTCTGATCCTCACTGCTTGATCCCTTGTTTGAATTCCTTAGCCAACCCTGCCCTAGGAATATTGAACTGACTGATCAACTATGTGTGTGTTTCTGAATGAACCCCAAGCCTCCTTATAATTTTCTCGTTGAGACTTCAACGGCCGAGATTAAGTCTCTAATCAATGGATAAGATTAAAAACTTGACTTGATCCTCTTTCTAGAACATTCTCACCTATAGTTTGATTAATACCCATTAATACTTTAATTTTCATAAGTTTAGACATAGGAACCCCATTAAAAATATTAATTATTTTAATAAAATACAATCTGGGTGGAATTTCACCAAATGGTTTCTAGGTTCTTTAGAACTCATGAACCTTAGCCTCTCCCCAATTTTCATGGCTAGAGAACATTCGATGCTACCAAAAACTAACAAAGGATAGTCACAAGGGTCAAGTACTGTGGCCAATACCAATATTTCCTGAGGGGCAAGCAATCCAAGGAGTTCTCAGCAGATGGAGCAGGAGAGACAAGATGACGAGGAGCTGGAAAAACCTCACATGACTAGTGGTCGAGCCAACAGAGAAGTTCGTCAGACATTAAGGGATGTAGAGGAGTTTATTGGGACTCCTAGGACGAGCAAGAGGCAACGCAAATAGCTTGACAGATACCAAGCATTGGTAGCTTAGGTTACAAAACCTTCCATCTTTTAGGAGGCCACATGCATCGAATGGCAGAATCACTAGATGGACGTCAAGGCAACCTTCTTGAACGGAGTGATAGAGGAGGAAGTGTACATAAAACACCCAGAGGGCTTTGAAACTTAGGAGAGGCGCACGCATGTGTTAAAATTGAAGGCTCTATATGGGCTCAAGCAAGCTCCCAGGGCACAGAGCAAACATGGTGAGTAGTGTTGTTCATCGCATGCAAGGAATTCCTATCATTGTGCGCACGCATGCACATGGTATGGTAGAATTGACACCTACTTGCAGCAGATGGGTTTATCAAGAGTGACACAGATCCCAACCTTTACTATTTGATGGCAGAGGATGAGCCCCTTATTCTAGTTTTCTATGTGGATGATCTATTCTTGACAAGATCATCAGGGCTCATAGAGGATTGCAAGAGGAACCTGGCAACAAAATTTTACATGAAGGATTTGGGGTTGATGCACTATTTCCTAGGATTGGAGGTGTGGCCGAAGGATGGGGAGATCTTCCTTGGGCAAGGAAGATACACTACAGATATTATGAAGAGGTTCAAAATGCAGGATTGTAGACCCATGTCTACACCCATGACTACCAACTGGAAGAAGACAGATGCATCAGATGACAAGGATGTCGACCCCACCTTGTATAGACATCTCATTAGGTCTCTCATGTATCTAGTCAACACTAGGCCAGAAATTTGCTTCGCAGTCAATACCCTTAGTTGGTTCATGGTGAAACCAAAAAGGGTACATTGGGCAGCAGGGAGGCATATTATGATATACATTCGAGGCACTGTCGAGTATGGGTTGAAATATACTCGAGAGGATGGTGTCAAAATTTCTGGGTATACAGATGCAGATTGGGCAGGCAGTTCAATGGGTAGCAAAAGTACCTCTGGGTACTACTTTAGTGTTGGAGCAGGGATGGTTTCTTGGTGTAGCAAGAAGCAGAAGTTAGTAGCATTGAGCTCTACAAAAGCAGAGTATATGGCAGCTAGCACAACTACGTGTGAAGCAATACGGCTTTGGAAGATGCAAGTAAGCTTGTTCAAGAAGAGGATGGAGGCGACCAGTGTCTATTGTGATAATCAAAGTTGCATAAATCTCTATGAGAATCCATTGTTTCATGACATGTTGAAGCACATCGATATTCGGTGTCACTTCATCAGAGATTGTGTACAACGGGAGCAGTCTAGCTACAATATGTTCCCACAGAAGAGCAAGTTGCAAATATACTCACGAAAGATCTAGGGGGGGCTAAGTTCATCTATTTCGGAGAACAAATGGGTGTGGTGGAGAACCCATTTTAGTAGTAGGCACAGGGTATTTTGGATGTTGCAGATGTTGCAGTTGCATCAGAAACAGATGAAGAGGGAGTTGCAGTGCAGATGTAGTGTTGGCAGCAGTTTTGCAAGGTACAGATGAAGAGGGAGTTGCAGTGCAGATGTAGTGTTGGCAGCAGTTTTGCAAGGTCGCCAGCAGCACAGATGCAACACATATCAAAGTTGCACAGTGGTTGGTGGGAAGTAGCAGCCCGACATCAGGAGCGTCACAAGAGATGATGCAGAGATAGGGTGTTGCCACAGGGGGCAGCAACATTAGAACACATTCCTTGCTAAGAGGGAGTGTTAGTTTTTGTAGCATCGGATGTGTTCTAGCCACGAAAATTTGTGGAGATTTTAGAATAAATGGGATCTCCAAAACCTACAAATCTTTTCTGGAAATTCCACCTAGAAGTGTCTCAATTAGATTATTAACCAATTTTTTAAATTTTTAATAAGTTTAAACTTAGGGAATATGGTTAATGAATCAGTATTAATTGAGATAAGGCGTGAAACATCTAGAAAATCACACAGATCGACCCAGAAATTATCCTAGCCATTGATTAAGTTTTAATCTTGGTTGTTGGTGCTCCAACAATGGATTATAAAAGAAAGTCAATGTGGTGATGGAGATCATCCAAGGCAGATACTTAGTTGCCCAGGCAATTCAATTTTCTCAATAGCAACAGCTTAGCAGAGAAGATAGAGCCAAAGGGTGAGTAACAGGTGGAGCAGGAAAGAAGCAACAATCCGGGAGAAAGTTTTCAGTTCTTGTGCAGAGGCTGATGTAGGCATCTCATGCAGAGGTTGGGGTAGATATTTCGGAGGTAGAAAATAGTTGTGGGGTGAGAGAAAATTATCACAATATTTTTGCCAGTGTTTTCTTCAGATTAGATTTCCAGCTGGGCATCTAAATTATTGTACTCAAATTTGTTGTTGAACATTAATAATAAAGCTCTCATCTGTTGCACCAGTTTTCCCAAGTTGGGTTTTTCTAGAATTTCTCAGTTTCCAATATTTTATTTTCCGCAATAGTTGTATGGTGAAAATTGCCGCTGAGATTTTATTCGTTATTTTTCGTAGTAAATAAACTGCAAAATTAGTTTTGAGTTAGAAGAATAATCTCCAGTACTGCAATAGATAGAATTTTCACAGGGATGGCCCCTTGTTTTCCAAGCAAGAATCTATGGTGCTCCCAAGTGGGTGTGGGGGCACAAGGACATCCTCATGGGTCTCCAAGTGGATCGAAAATGCCTGTAGAGCATTTGTAAGGGCTAGGATGATGACATAACCCTTCCCTCTGCAACAAGAGACATCCTCTAGACCCTAGAACATATGCCAAGTGTATTGTGCATGTGTGGAGCCAGTTCGACATGGTGAACCAAGTGCATCATCCTCATCCAAAAGGTGGAACATGAGAAATCAACGAGTTGTGTTGGGGATCCATGAAGTACTCTCTGCTACAATGGAGGCCCATGGCTCTCAATCTTCAGCCTACAAGCGCCAATGTGGCCCTCTGGAGGGCTAGGACCCCGTATAGGGAGACCAAGCCCCGAATGGAGCTCGGCCTACAATCCTGCATAAGATCCAATATGTCCCCTTGCCCTCCAGTACAAAAAACCATCAGAATAATCAAGTAAAAGAGCTTACAAGTCATGGAATCAATGGGGCACACTTCATGGTGGCATGTCCTTCCATAGTGGGCTTTGGCATGTACAAGTGTCTCCAAGCCCAATAGGCGGTTAATCAAGGACCCTATTTGGTGGTTTAAACCTTTAAAGGGGGGGACATGTCCATGTTACATCCCTCAAGTAGCAGGTGGTAAATGCTATAGTAATGGAACAGAGTGGGGATCAGGGGAATCGTCCAGACCACATGTCATGGTACAAGGGTAGCTATAATAAGGGAAGCCCACACCTGGGTATATGAGTGTAGGAGGGAGAAAATCGTGGTACATGAGTTACCCCAACCTTTGTTTTTCCACCCTTCTTCATATGCCTTTTTACTTTGATTGATTTTTCTTCATAATTGCTCGAGGCTCCTAGGGATGAGAGAATTATGTGTAGTATAAAGCAGTGGACACCCCCCTTAAGGTGGGGTGGTTCATTGCAAACCAGGGGTTGGGACAATCATGGGTTCCTTAGTGATGGAGGGGGCTCAGTTAGGGCCCATAGGAACCAGGTTGATGGCCATGGATAAGGGGTAGAGCTCATGTTTGACTTTTGCCCATGTGTTAAATTTGTATGTCCCGACCATCTTTTGCATTTTGTGGTACGTTTCCTGTTGAGATTGCCCAAATTATGCTTTTTCTTTTCTTTTTAGCTGCATCAACCTCCGGGACATCGTTCTAGGTTTGAATCAAGGTGTGGACAAGGGGAGGGGGAAGCTAACCCTATGTGGACCCAAATGGGGAAAAGAGATGAAAAAGGCTAAAATGAGTGGAAGGGGATGATGTATGTGGTGTCGGGAAGCGGTACCACACAACCAAAGATGGGATTTCCCAGGTAGTGCCAGCCCTAAAACTAATGGCCAGTAAAGGAGATCTCACGGGACTATGATACAAGGGTAACCATGAAATCGATGAATAGAGATGAGAACACAAACCTAACCCACTCTTTCCTCTGAATCCCCCCACCAATCCATGCCCAAAACTACCCATGACAAGTAAGAAAAATTACTCAACTACAACAATGAAAGCCATACCTTCAAGGTCGGGAGGCCCACCTTCAAACATGCAATCATAACAAGTGGGCGAGGGACCACATGGCTGGCTCAAGTGGTGGAGATAATGGCACATCAAGCTATATGGTGGCTGCAAGGGATTGTTGGCTACCCACTAAGGACCATCTAGGAGAAAATATTTCTCCTATACATACTACCCATATGTAGTCGGTGACATCTGGCTGCAACTGGGACATGAGTTCTCGGAACGTTGTGCAAAGCTACTCGAACGGGAGGTGATGAGAACAATAACAATCTCTTGGTACCACAGCCCTGTTACCTACACATATCAAAGACCAAGCACACGGGGCAACATGTTTTTGTGGTGTCTTATGATCACCCATGCTTAGAATTAGATCGTAAAATCAACAAAGTAAAATGCAAATTTTTAATCTAAATGCAACTAATCTACCATCATAATGTCATATGATGTTAATTCTAATGAGAAAATTAGCATGTAATGCATCCTACCCTAATATGCTATAACATTATGCAAGTGCTAAGTAGCATATTAGGGTAGGATGCATATTAATAAATTAATATAAAAACATTTTCCCTTATGAACTGTCATGAGGTAGGGGACCCAAATATCACTTTTCCCATTGCAAGATTTGCTTGATGAATGGTAAGGGTGGGGGCTGGGAAGATTTGAGGACCATGCATCAATGGTCATAGACGAGGAGAGAAAGAGGAATCCAACTCACGCAACCTTTCATGTAATGAAAATATGGAGAACTCAATCACCAAGCTCATGAACTTTTGATGAATAGCAACCTCGGGCATATCCCCCTCAAGGCATAACAATATAGATTGCTTATCCTCATCCACATTTACATTTTCTTGATTAGCAAGGGAGGAAGGTGGACTGATCATCATATCTTAGGAAGAACCACAATCCCCTTTCAGGGTATTGAGAAAGCTTCTCAGTTTCGTGGCCCTTAAGAGATTCGTTAAAAGGGGCATCAAGCTCCTCTTGGCTTCTAATGACATCATGATCATTGAATTGAAGATCATCGACTTGAAACATATAAAATAAGCCTCTCGAATGAGCCATTCATTGCTATGCAAATTTTTATAAGATTCTACATTTGGAGCTGCCAGGGTGAATTTGAAATGCCTTGAGAGATGCTAGCTTCATCCTACAAGCATTGACTTTGATGTTCGATGAAGAACTAGGGCTTTGTTCTTCCAATGGAGTCACTAAAAGGATATATCAGTAATGTCATATGGGAACAAGACACAGGTCTCATGTCCCCGAAAATGATACCCAAAATGTTACCATTCAAATTAGTAGGGGTCCTAGGAGGGGATCCGATAGAGCAACTACTAGGTCAAGTGCAACAATGGAGTGATAGCCCACTGTCACCTCAGCTCAAGCTCCCTGCTCTTTACAGACTTTCTTAGGTGGAAGGAGACTCGGTGTAGGAGGAATCACTAGGAAGAATGGACCTATGAATTGATAAAGAGTGATTCCTAAGGCCTATTCACAAGAGACACTCAGTTGTATTACTTTCTTGCTTGGAAAGCAACGTGGTAGGCTCTCTAGGAAGGGCTAAAAGGATTCTTGAGGCTAGTCTTTAGGAATGTATCCTGAAGAGATTTTCCTAAGCCTAGAAATTCTTATGGAGACTTGCTCTTTATGTGATCTTTGTGGAATTGGAGTTATAAAGTTGCGGGACCACACAAGACCAAGTGAACACAAAATTAGGTCAGGTACGTGGAATTAGTCACTCAAGGAGGGGCTTGACCTAATTGTGGAAGAGAAGAGGATAAATGGACAAATCTTCTTGGAATAGAATGCCATGATCCAAATGAGGTCACTAGCCAAGGGAAACCTAGGGAAGGAAACGATCCTTGAGATAGGGCTTGTAATATCTCAAGATCCCACTGTCGGAATTTCGTGAAAATTGGAGGGTCTCTATGGAAAACCCCAACGTAGTAGTGGATAAGAGATCGAAGTATTTTGATAGCTATAATGTGAGATAAATGATGTCCTAGATGACCTATTTAGGTTAGGCCTGGAAAGAAAAGGGGAGGTGAGAAAAATATGCTTTTTAAAATGATCACCTATGGAAGGATTAGTTCCTTGTCCTTTGGGGGAGATGGATTCAGGATAATTTATGGTTTTGAATAGATTTTACCCAACATCAAGCAACTTCACATGGCATTAGGGCATGAGAGCAGCTACTTGAGATCTTTATACTTCGATATGCAATAATTGATGACTTATCAAGATTTATTTTGACAAAATAATCTCTAGGAATACTCACCCATTCACACATGGCCCATGCAATCATGCAATACTATAGAAGATCAAAATTCCCACAACTTCATAACAGAAAGCAGTAAATTTCGAACTTGTATAGCAAAAAACCCAGCAACATTCATGTGACAAAGTAAATAACAAGAATTAACATGAAAAGATTACTTACATTTGCAAAAGAGTATATCCAATCATCATATTATGCTAATAATGAAGCTCCAAGATAAGAGAAAGATATCCATCCATACATCAAAATTCATCCATAATATCAAAACTCCTCCAAAAGGGATAGCAAAAATCTCACAAAAGAAAATAATCTAATCCAAGTGATGATGGATGAGAGAGAATTTCTCTCTTCTGTTTATACAATCCTCTGGACTAATAATGCCCCTAAAATAAAATAATGTGCATAATAACAATACTTTTGGTGACAAGCCCACCAAAATAGCTCAATAACATAAGAATAAACCTCTCAAGAGGGAAGAATGATGAATATAGTGTGTTGTTGGGCCTTCGAGAAGGCCTAATGAAGTCCAAGGGGTGCCATGATGTAGAAGTAGACTCCAAACATAGTGGACAAGGGGGGTTAGCCCCTTGTTTTCCAAGCAAGAACCTATGGTTCTCCCAATCGGGTGTGGTGGCACAAGGACATCCTCATGGGTCTCCAAGTGGATCAAAAATGCATGTAGACCATCTGTAATAGTTAGGTTGATGACATAAGCCCTCTCTCTACAGTGGGAGATATCCTCTGAACCTTGGAACATCTGCCAAGTGTATGGTGCATGTGTGGAGTCAGCTAGGCATGGTGAACCAGGTGCATCATTCTCATCCAAAAGGTGGAACCCGATCAATCAATGAGTGGTGTTGGGGATCCATGAAGTACTCTCTGCTATGGTGGAGGCCCATGGCTCTCAATGATCACCCTACAAGTGCCATTGTGGCTCTATGGAGAGCTAGGACCCCATATCGGGAGACTAAACCCCAAATGGAGACCCACCTACAATCTTGCATAAGATCCAATGTGTCCCCTTGCCCTCTAATGTAATAAACCATCATAATAATCAAGTAAAACAACTTACAAGTTATGGAATCAATGGGGAACTTCATGGTGGCATGCCCTTCCACAGTGGGCTTTGGCATGACAAGTGTTTCCAAGCTCAATTGGTAGTTAATCAAGGACCCTATTAGGTGGTTTAAACCTTTAAAATGGGAGACATATCCATGGTACATCCCTCAAGTGGCAGGTGGAAAATTATATACTAATGGAACGGATTAGGGATCAGGGGAATCATCCAGACCACATGTCATGGTACAATGGTAGTTATAATAAGGGAAGCCCACACCAGGGTATATGAGTGTAGGAGGGAGAAAATCATGGTACATGAGTTACCCCAGCCTTTGTTTTTCCACCCTTCTTCATATGCCATTTGCCTTTGATTGTTTTTTCTTCATAACTTCTCAGGTTTCCAGGGGATGAGAGCATGATGCGTAGTATATCAATGGACACCCCCTTAAGGTGGGGTGGTTCATCGCCCACTAGGGGTTGGGAAAATCATGGGTTCCTTAATGATGGAGGGGATCACCTCAGGCCCATAGGAACCAGGGTAATGGCCATGGATAAGAGGTAGAGCTCATGTTTGACTTTTGCCCACAAGCTAAATTTTTAGCTGCATCAACCTCCAGGGCATCGTTCTAGGCCCGACCCAAGGTGTGGACAAGGGGAGGGGGAGGCTAACCCTATGTGGACCCAATGGACACATGTGGAACCAGATGGTGTAAATAGACAAATAAGGCTAAAATGAGTGGAAGGGGGTGATGTATGTAGTGTTGGGAAGCGGGACCACGCAACCAAGTTTGGGATTTCCCATGTAGTGCCAGCCCTAAAGCTAATGACTAGTAAAGGATATCCAATGGGACTAGGATACAATGGTAACCACAAAATCAGGGAATGGAGACAAATAAAAACCTAACGCACTCTTTCCGCTGAATCCCCCCACCAATTCATGCCCAAAAGTGCCCATGACAAGTAAGTAAAATTACTCAACTACACCAATGAAAGCCATACCTTTAGGGTTGGGAGGCCCACCTTCAAACATACAATCATAACAAGTGGGCGAAGGACCACATGGTTAGCTCAGGTGGCAGAGATAATGGCACATCGAGCTATCTGGTTGTTAAAAGGGGCCTAGCCGCAGGGTTTTGAGGAACAAAATCCCTAGCCACAACCTCTTGGATGACTTTCTTGGCTAGTCGCAGCCCTATTTTTGCCTCTAAGACCTAGCTACAGCCCTAGAAGGGCTTAATATCTTTGCCACATGTGATTTGGCACTAATATTTTGTGATTGTGGGACTAGAGAAAACTTTGGCAAGGGTTTGCAGTGGTATTTTGTTATAAAAATGTAAATTTGTTAGCTAACCATTGGTTTTGCAGGCTTACTCTCCATTCAAGAAGGGTTTCAACTTTCAAGGGCTCAAAATTCATTTGTTTCGTCATCCAAGGCCTTTGAGGCCTAGCCGCTAGGCCTAGGGCCACTTTCTACGCTGGTTGCTAGCATTATAGGGTCTGAAAGCCCTAGCCGCTAACTTTTCAAGGTCTGATCCACCATTTTATTTGGATTTGAGGGCTAATCATTTGTGTTGCAGGGTGTTGGAAGGCCTAAATGTCACTTCTTCGCTACCCCAGTAGCTCAAACTTACCATTGAAGCTAGGCCACTAGGCTTAGAGGGTTTAATTCCGTCTCCCTTTCTACTTTTTGTTCACAGCCATTCGTAATCAGATCTGAACATCAACATTTCAGTGGCATATAAATCAAAACATAAGCCTAAGGAGTTCAATAATAAGCTAATAACTCATATAAGTCAATATGCATTGATTGTAAGGGCTTAATTCACCAATCCAATTGATTTTTGGTTGTTTCTTATGCATTTCTGTAGTCCGATATGAATTGAAGAGATCTGATCTGAGTTTGCATAGGTCTAATATAATTGTTACAATAGTATAATTATTGACATCTTTCTCTAAAACCTCATTTAAGTAAGCATAATTTACTAAAGAATCATCATCTTAACTAAAGGGTTGTGTTACCCACCACTTCGTGAGTGACATCCGCAAGAGAAATTTTTCTCCATGACGAGCCTTAGCTGGCAGCCAGCAACCCCTTGATGCCTTCTACTAGCTCGTTGTGCTATTTCTCTACCACTTGAGCTAGCCATGTGGTCCCTCACCCACCTGTATTGATCGTGTTAAAATTGGCAACTAGGGCCAAACTCCATGTGGGTCAACTTATTTATGGCAGCTGATATTTTTATTGGATCCCTCTCATCAAGAGGTGTAGGATTGATCTAAAGATCATCCGATTCCGATAAGTAATTATGGAGATATGAATTTACTTTGATTATGGATTTATTATCAAGCCGTCCAGCATCTTATGTAGGCTCAGAACCCCAACCGACGTGTCTATTCAACCTCTACGTTTTTAGTATAAATAAGAGAGGATTTGGAGTCATTAGAGGACACACTCTTTTGGTGATCTCCTCTCCACGTCTTGGGTTTTTGGAGAAGGAGAGATACTAAAGAGTACGATGCCCTAGCTACCATACGATGCCCTAATCCGTTAGCAATGGGAAGCAACTATATGCACAGCAATGTGATGCCCTAGATGCAGTTATATGCAGTCATGAAAAGGAACCGCTATCAAGGCATGGAGCCACAGTTAGAGGAGATCTGGCCGCAGTAATGGAGCAGCCCTAAAACGCAGTCAGGGGAGACATTGATATGTTGTCCTAGAAGCCTTCATACGCTGCCTGTAGCAGCCTAAACGTAGACCTATTCACGCAGTCAAAGGAGGAAGAAGAAGCCACAGTCATGTCAAGGATATCTAGCCACAGTTTAAGGAGGGTTTATGTGCCCTAACCGTAGTTATTACAAACCCTAGCCGCAGTCATAGAGTTGGCTCTCAAACGTTGTCTAATTTTGCACAAAAAGGAGGTTTCAAATGCAGCTTTAATACACTATTCAGAGGAAGCTTTTAATATGTTGTTAAGAGAAGCTCCAATGCACTGTTAAGTGCAACACTTATCCGCACAAGAGCTAGGACATCTAGCCGCTGTCAAGTAAGCTTAAACGCTGTCCAGAAGTGACCTCTCCACAACTTGTAAGGTTTTATCTCATAGCTAGAAGAAGGTTCTATCATTACAGTCATTAGGGAGAGGCCTCAAGACGTTGTTAAGGAGCCCTAAATGCAGCCAGAATCGCTGTAGGTGACAACGTAGTTTCAGGGTCATGAATAGCCATGAATTCATGATTTGTCTAGACCTGTTGGAAGATTCGATAAGCTACAGCTAGCTGCTTTGCTAGGCTGCAAGCCATAGCAAGCAGCTAAGGCTATTCCATGGTAGTATTTTAGTATGCATTGAGTGTGGGTGGCAGCGTGGATTAAGAGGGACCCTCCTAGGTGGTCTGTAGCCCTTGAAGGGCTTAGTTATCTAACAGCTATGCAGCATGATAGATGCAGCATGTTGGATGTAGCATGATGAATGGGCAACATGATGGATGAGATCATGGGCAACATGATGCAATGGGCAGCATGATGGATGAGATCATGGGCAACATGATGTATGAGATCATGGGTAACATGATGAATGAGCAGCATGATGTACGAGATCATGGACAACTTGATGTATGGGCAGCATAGTGATCATGAGCAGCATGATGATGCATGATGCGGCATGATGGTGCTACATGGTAAGGTGCAGCAAATGGACAAGATGCAGCACTATGATAGGTGAAGAAGTCACCTTAGAGAATCAGTCAAATCAATATGTCTTCAACTGATCTCCGTAAATATCAAAAGTCAAAATGTTGACTTCTATTGTAAATGTACTATCTCTCTCACTTTTTCTGCTGAACTTTGAAGAACATAAAAGAAGAATTGATCAAGGGTTTCCTCGCATTGGGGTTCGTCCCTGGCTAGCGCCACATCTTTTGTCCTCTTGTCTTGGCTTGTCTTCTGCAATTTATATTTATGTTCTATCTGCAATTTATATTTATGTTCTATCTGCAGTTTATCTTAATGCTAATGTGATTGCTAACTGTGAAAATTTAAATAAATTTCTCTAGCATAGAACATACCTAAAATTAACATGGTATCAAAGCTGAGGTGAAGACAATGCCCAAGCAAGAGTGAAAGAGCAATCACTAGAGACAGTTGGGACAAGACAAAAGGATCAATGGGTTCTTCATAATTCACCCAGGGTGAAGTCAAAGCAGAGAATATTATCAAAATGGCGTAGCGGAAATCTCTGATGGCCTACCTAAAGATCACTTCATTGGGATGTTCGGATCTAAGAAGGGAAGGAAAGACAGATGCCTTAGTTACAATAAGTTCGGCCATTATGCGAAGGAGAGTCTGAATGGCAGAGACACTTCTCTTGATGAAGATAAAAAAAACATTCCAGGGTCAAGGGAATAACAGGTAATACTGTTCATCAAGGAGAAATGGTCAACTCTTCAAAGAGAGCAAGGAACCCTAGAATCTCTATTATGTACCTGTTCACAAGGAGAACTTGGTGTCCATCTCGGAAATGGAAGTCAAAGGTTTCAGGGTGGCACTCATCAATGGAAAGGTACGTGTTTGAAAATAGATTTTTCAAAGATATCTTTGAGTTCAGGATTGTATTAAGTCCACTAGGGACCATGATCATTGACTCAGCATCAGAGGTCTATGAGTCAGATGGTGACCGGGATGCCTGAATTCAAAAGGAGCATGAAGGTACATGTCTGAGATGTACCGAAGGAAAATGTCTGAAGGGGACCTTTCCCCTCATGTAACAGGTCCACAGGCTTGGAACAACATGTGGAGTTTGAGATTCATGAACGGGAATCTCATACAGGTGGAGGCAAGCCCTCTATGGCTTGAAGCAAAACACCCCGGGCGTAGTATGAGAGGATTGATAGCTGTCTGATGAAGCTGAGATTCACTAGGAGTGAAACCAATCCAAACCATTACCCGAAGGTTGTGGATGATAGACCTCTCATACCGGCACCTTATGCGGACGAACTATTTCTGACAGGTGCAGACCCTCTCATTTGTAGAAGTAAGAGGGTGTTGGATTCCAGACATATGTTTTTCTGTTAGCATGGTGAGCTCATATTTCGTTGAGGCTCACTGGATTGGTGCCAAGAATCTTCTAGATATCTTCGGGGCACAACCTCTCATGGATTGAGATACACTGCTAGAAATATAAAAAATGCATGATTATTCAAATGCTGACTGGGCAGGCAGTGTGGAGGATCACTAGAGCACTTTTCAGTGCTGGTTCTCTTTGGATTCTGCTTCGATATCCTAGATAAGCAGGAAGCAGATGTTAGTGGCTTTGAGCACCGCCGAGGCAGAGTATATTGCTGCTAGCATGGCTACCTGAGAGGCAATCTGGTTACGAAAGCTCTTCAGTGAGCTGTTTGAATACCACTATGTAGCAAGATTATTAGTTCTCTTGTGAGGTCTGGATGATGTGTTCTCCATGACGACTATGAAGCATGATGATTAGTTCTCCTGTGAGGTCTGGATGATGTGTTCTCCATGACCGCT